>VXBJ01005238.1:557508-587040 GCA_013400055.1 Nycticryphes semicollaris
CCAAATGAGAAGTCATTTGGAAAAGGTGTTCACTTTTTTGCATTCTAGCCAGGAATCTGGACATTTCTGATACTGAAACAGGCATAAGGAGAAGTCAAAGTAAATGAAAGTAAGTTGAAAGTAAGTTGAAAGTAAGTTGAAAGTAAGTTAAAAGTGCTGAGCATTAATTCTTTTTTATGGCAGTGACCCTGTTAGGACTTGTTTTAAGAGAAAAAACTGCTTTGAATGTATTGGTTTAAAAAGTGCTTCATAACTGTTGTCATAGATAACAATACTTTGAAGATTCTATTAATGATTTTAGTATCAACATTCACCTTTAACATCTTTTCTTTTATCACTGTGACCATACGGTTAATTAAGAATATGGTATCTGAAAGCATTTAGTAACATCTGCTTTCACCATCTTGTGAAGTTGGGATTTTTTTGTTTGTTGGGGTTTTGGGTTTTTTTCTTAATGAAAACAGTACTGTCATGCTGGGGCCTTCACCAATATGCAATTTACCCTTAATGTTTCATATCCTTTAAGATGCATTGTCTTGGAAGTACACCATTGAATTTAATTAAAAGTATCCCTTGAACCATATTTTATTGATAAGTTAAAACACCTCACTGCATTTACATACTGTTCTTCAATACCAGAATGCTGAGAAATGTTTTATTTCAAACCCTACTAAGTGATTTTTGTTTCTTACACAAGCGTTACCAAATGCAATCTCATGCATATAATTAAGCATACTTCATTTTTTATTTTCNTGTTGAAATCCAGTTTACTTTGGCTTGAGTGATGATTGTTTGCAAAATTAAGTTAATAGCTAATCTCGTTTTGACATTCTGACCTCGTTATCACTTATAACACAAATAATTCAATCTCTAATTAGTCCATCTGTTAGCTGCACAAGGTCAAGTGACTTCATTTCATTAAAATCATGATACAGAACATTAAGCAGAGATCTAAAATGTGAATTGATACTAAAGGGGATATGTCTTTTATATATTTCTGAAATCAGTGTATCACTTGATATGACCATTTTTTCTTTTTTTTTACTGGACTATATTTTGAATCTTATCTGAGCTTCCTGCACAGTGTGTGGACAATTTCATTCTTTGATTTTTTCTCTCAGTGCCATCTTATTTTGCATTTCATTGTACTGTTTGGAAGGACTGCTGTTGATTCATGGATTTCTCTGACAGTATCTTCCAGCCTAAGAAGTATAGATATATTAATTTCTTGATTCCCCCCCAAAGATTTGATTTGTCTCTGACATCTAACAAACATAAGGAACAAGGGTGCCATTATGTGACTGTCCTTTTTTTTTTTTTTTTTTTTCAAAACGGAAAATTATACAATGTTGGGGTTTTTTTTCATCCACAGCATGAAGACCTCTATCCAACACACATACATCAGTAACTGTGATAAAAGAAAAAAAGAATCATTACATCAGACAGTCAGAAGTTTAGTACAACAAAGTAATTAACTACTTAGTGAAATGCTGAAATTCTGCAAATGTAAACAAACAGAATAAAGAAATCAAACTCCATACCAAACCATAAAGATTTTGTTAAGAATCTTTTTTTTTTTTTTAAATATAATCCTTTCATTTAAATGCTTTTTTCTTCTAATTTGGGAAATTTTGTGTTGAGTTTTGTTATCTTTGTTCCGTATAATAAAGTGAGATGCAAAATTAGAAAGAAATTGAATGAATAAGTCATCTCTCATTATCACAAGTCTTCATGATGTGTTTCCTTAAGAAAGCACTAACTATTGTATAGACTAGAGTGAAACTTGGAAACTCTGGAAGTTAACATGCCAAATGTATCATAACTCCTGTTTAATAAAAGCTTTGTAGAGTCTATGACAAGTCCATAAAAGTGGAGATTTTTCTCATGGAGACAGCCAGTATGCTCCAGTTGTACTCTGTAAGGCTGTAACTCCTAAGCCTAACAGCACATCTGCATTAGAAAAATCTGGACTGGCAGAAGAAGGAGAAAGGAATTACCAATGAGGCAGATAATGCCAGAAAATTTCACTATAAGATTTTGCTGTAGACGGTACAAGCAGGTTTTTGATCTCATTATAACAAGCAAGGTCAAGGTGATCTTTAGGCCTGTTGATGCCCTGTATACTATTTTGGTTACCACTACAACAATATCGTATTGGCTGTATTAGTTTTTTACTACCAAATCCTTTTTGTGGTCAGACTAAGACCCAAGAGTCTGAAACTTGATTTCCTTAGATATTTGAACTCTGAATGGCCTGAAATTTATACTGAATTTCTTAACTCCCATTAGCTCAGTATCAGACCCATTTTTTTTCTGCAAGGTATTAAATTTTAACTGAGATATAGAACATAATTGCAGAGTTTCAGGACTAAATGGTGTGGTGGTATGGGAGCCCAAAGCCCTCTTTGGTGTGGAACATAGAGCCAGAAGATAAAAAGGAAGTTACTTTGCTGCCATTTTCCCATTAATCCAGTGGTTTGAAAATATCTGGAGAATGGGAGAGATCAAAATACAAACACCTTTGCTGATTAAAATCTATTTCTCTTGTTAATCAAAATAGTATCTTAATTTCTAAGATACTGAATATTATGGCATCCATTAGTCTCAGAACATGCTGTTTTACTGGTTCTATTTTGTATAAATGTAATTAAGATTGCAGTTAAGTAGGTTCTAGGATATAGGCGCTGCAACCTCCTAGCAAGTTTTCTCACCAAAATGCTGCAGAATGAGAATTTTCTTTACCCCGATGATTGATTTGGCATGGACTGGAACTATTCCAATAAAAGGTATTATTAGAAATCTTTTCCCTCAGATGCTCTATAGTTTGAGCAGTCTCAGTTACTGCTTCATATTTCAGAAGATTATACAGAAACTGCATATGAAAAAGGTCAGAATGGAACATAAAGTTGTGTTCTTGTAGTTCCCATGTGAATGCCTTTCACTTTGAGGAACCTTTTTTCTTTAGTAAATATTTAAAGCATTTTATGAAAATGGAAGAGTTCCAGCAGGGAGGCTGAGGAAATCCCAAATGACATTACAGAGAATCTGTCCAGTGCTGCCTCCTACTAGGGCAAATGTGGTAGTTACTGTTTCCTTGGGCACTGGCTGAGCAATTTTTTCTGTTCAAGCAAGGTTGCCATCGTGCCTCACCTTTTTGAGGAATTCTTTTAGTCAACTGAATAAATATTTTTAGTTAGTGGTTGCTTCTGTTGAAGAAAAAAAATGTTGCTTCATATTTGACTGGATTCTTTTGTGTTTGAATCAGCTGCTATTATTTTCATATTTAAGTGGAATATCAGACTTCCTTTATAATATAATATCCAACTACAAGAAACATCAGTGGACACAGGCCGCAAAATAACCAAAAGTCCTTATTAATCAAAGTTTAGGAAACTGAAATGAATGGCAATCATAAATTAGGAACATTAGAGCATATTACATGATAACCTTTAATGTAGAACATTTATATGGAACTATTTGGTTTAAGATTTTAATAACAAAACCACCTAATTTGAAGGGAAAACTCTCAATTATTTTCCCTTTTTGTTTGTTAGAGTTGTAAAAGTAATGCTTTGCATTATACTGATGATTCTAACAGTCACACCACAGATGCATTTGGCCCTTTGCCTTTTGGATTATAGGCAAGTCATAGAATGTTGTTGTTTGAAAGCTAAAGTAAATCAGGCTGTTATGAATTGCTAAATGCAAGATCAAACCCATAATCCTCTTTGGACAACTGCTAGGAAAAGAAAAAAATAAGCAGAACTGTGAACTGTGTTTTTCAGACAGAACAGAATTTCTTGATGTTTTTAAATCATATTATGGCATGCTAGCTTGTGAGTTTAAGAAGATGTTATCATCAGGAATTAAGATAATGATACTTATCAGTAGATGGAAAATTTTATCATCAGGAACTAAAAGAAAATACTTTGATATTTCTGTACAGGTTCATACCTCCATTTGACATAAAAGTCTTGGCTGAGACATCTTAGAACTAACAAATATGTCTTGTAAGATAATACATTGAGAAATTTACTGCAAAAGCTTTGTAGAAGACTTGTTTTTCTGTGGTTGTCTTCAAGAGCAGATGTAAACCTTTTTGCAGCACTTTGGTTCTATCACAGGTACAGCACAAAGTAAAGCAGCTTCAGTGTAGACACAGTGGCTTCCGGTAACTGGGTGCTGACACTTAGGACAAGAGTATCCTCACAGCATTTCCCTAAACATAATGTTTCTTTTCGGTTGCATGTGCATTGCACAAACACAAAGGCTGAAAACGCTTAAAAGAGAGCTGATGTGAGTCCCTAACACAGCCCCAAAAGCATTAACATTTGATCTTTTTATCAAACGTTTCTTCATACAATAGTAACAACATGGATTTGCAGGTAAACAATTTTTTATTCTTATTTTTCCTGAGAATGTTTGTAGTTGGATATAAAATTGTGAGCTATTCTGCAGGGGAACAGCAGAGTTAATCTTCAATAGTTCAAAGAGGAGAGTAGGATGGAGTGGATATTATTTTATAGGGACATTGCAGCAGAGATATTCTACTCCTTTGATTTTATTATTGAAAGGTTGAAGCTTGATGAAATCTAATTTAAATTTCTTTGGTGTATTTTTAGCCGTCTTAGGGATAACTCACCACTGAGAGGTGTGATTTAGCTGATTCCAGTGAAAATGTGAGATCATTTAATAATCAGGATGGAAGTTCTGCAAAGGGAACACCCTTAAGCCCTCTTTGGCTTTGCAATATGTGGAACTGGAAGTAACTCCAAAGTAACTCCTTCAGAGCCTGAGCTATTACAATTTATAGAGTTATTCTCAGCTTCTGCACAGAGCGCACCAAGAAAATATGTGCTGGCCTAAGTGCACTTTGTACTTGCACGAGGAATTATCTATTCAGGATAGCTGAGCACTATGCTTGAAGCTTCATATATTTGGAAGACTATGGCAAAATTTAATAAATTGATGCTTCACATTTGCATTCTATCATTTTTTCAGATTTTGTAGAGAAAAATCAAAGGACAGCTGTGAACACAGTTATATGGAAATAAATTATCAAAAATACTATTACCTATTTTGTAAATTAAGGAGGCATTCACTCACTTAACCTTACCTGGATTAGCTATCTAATCCAAATAGGTCATCTGTGATCATTGGGTGAAATAGGAGAAATAGATCCAAATCTATTGGGTAATTTGTCCTCCCTGTGGTATTTGTCTGTCAAAGTCAGGAGAACCACTCTCCAGAGGTACTTATTGGCCTTCACTGATGGTGGAGCATCCTACACTGACAGACAGGTTTATAAAGAAAAAAAATAGACAAATACAGACATATTGGGAAAATTATGGGTTTTCTTGCAAAAATCAAAGGCTCTTCCTCCAGCACTTTAGCCAAATATCTCTAGCCAATCTTTATTTACAAGTCTTTATTTAAAACTAATTTTGCTATAATTCCTATAATTCCTGCTTTTAAGAATGGAGCTCACCACCTGAAATACCCAGTTCTTGTCAAGTGTCCACTTGTACCTTACTTTTGTGAATTTCTTCGTGCTTTAGGTACTAGTGTATTAATGTTATTCATATCTAATGTAATTTTAATCTCAGCACTCTTCTTTACAATGTTTGCTTGTTTGTTTTTGTCTTCTTTGCTTCTTCCTTAGAGAGTAAAGGAAAAAAGAGAAATCCTCTTCATGACTTCAAAAAAACTGGAGAGTTGATGCTCATTAAAGTAAACAAAACACTGGAAGTAAAAACCAAGCTGTTAAATACCACTGAGCAATGTGCCAAGAGATGCAACAGGAACAAAGGCCTTTCATTCACTTGCAAGTAAGTTATGTATCTCTGTTATTTTATTGGTTTTTTTCCTAATGGGGTCTGTATAACTCCGTTTGACCAAAGGTCTGTCTGTAATCATTGCCAGTGGTATCTTGTGCTGAGGACAGCCTAAAGACTGTGCCCTAAAGACTTTTGGATTTCCATGAACTTGCTCCACCTGTCCAGAGAGTGTCAGTCTTTTCTGAAGCTTTTCCTGAGTTGTTCTGTCTTTTCAGCTTGTCCAGTCTGTAATCTTTTCCATAACATAGCTGAAAAAATATGCTCATGTTAAGATATGGATGGCTTGTTCTGCACTGTAGTGTCCGGTGAACATTTCTGAGATTTTTATGTCTCTTATAAAATGGTTATTGTCACACAACACAGCTGCAGTATTTCAGCACCACTTCAGACCATATTCTGTCTTTATTCTTCGCTCGTTACTCCCGCTGAAATCAAATGGGAACCTCACACATGGAGCACAGACACATGCACTGCTGAAGTTCACTGGCAAGCACTACGAACCTGATACAATGGAATCAAACCTTCTGGGCTGCAAAATCATTACAAGTATATGACAGCTATTCTTCAGCATCTGCTGTCTCTTAGAAACACATCGTGCAGCTGATTCCTTGTCTGCCTTGTACGCATTCTCTACCATTTTTTGGAACAAATCACTATTATTTTTCCCATGTATTAGACTTAAATTATCCCCCAGGCCTCTCTTAGTCTAGACCATTAGCAATAAATGAAAGGACGTGGATGTAGGAGAATCTTGGAGAGAATGGATGGCTTCTGTACTGGTGAGTACTGAGCTAAATATGAGACTGATCTTGAAACATAAAAAAGTTTTGGCAATCAATAAAAATGAAAGCTAGACCAAATCTGATAACAAAAGCTCTTCTTTGGCAGAAAAGGTCTTTGACTTTAATTTGATCCTTCTTTAAGCCTGCAATTCCAGTGTTGCAAGACCTAGTTTGTATTGTTTTGTCCTTTGACTATTTATATATGTAAACAATGAACAGATCTTACTTATTTCTGTTAGAAAATATTTTCCAGACACTAATATTTTTCACATGGTACGGGCCACTCCTTTTCCTATTGGCAGAGCTTCCACTGATATCATTGCCAAGCGGATCAGGTTGTATTCAGGAGATCCTGGAGTTCTGATGATCAGCAGTGAGGAGTATGACAAAATTAGGTTTCACAGTATAAAAAAAATCTGAACAATGCCAAGCAAATAACAATTCTGTATTCCAACCTCTGCTTAGGAAAATTGTCTCAAACTAGTTGTAACTGCTCTGATTGGTATATTCTGTGTTCTGAAAATAAGAAGTATGTTAATATAATTATAGATTATATTTTACATTAATAGTAATATAGAATATCTCTGAATTTTTAAAACTTTTGCATTTGTGAAGATTTTTTTTTTCTTTTGGGGCAGTGTCTGATGGATTCATTCAGGGGCAAATTCTCTCTGCTGTAATCAGTCAATAAAGCAACATAAAGGAGCCATGAGGGACTTCGAGAACACAGCTTCAAAGAATCCTACTCACAGATAGCAGAATTGCAGTCATGTACCTATTTTGCACTGAAGATGAAAAAGGATTGCAAATCTGACTACTCATGCTCTGAATTGCAGCATAGGTGTAGGTGGTTAGATCTTGCATGTACTACCACTATGCAGCAGAGCGAGAGAATTTTTCCGTATCTGAGAACATTCTTGTGGTTTCCCATTTGGCCCCAGATGAGTCCAGTTGTAGTCTGCATAGTTCTTTGATGCTACTGTAAACATGTATTTGACATGTGTTCCCTTTTAAAGGAATCAGTGATTACTAATGATTCCCTTTTATCCCTAGCATCCCCAGTCTTTAACTTCATACCAGCATATGGTTACTACAAGGTGAAATTTGTTGCCAACTTAAAATAAAAGCAATTAGTTTACTGGTTGCTGTGGGAGCATTCTAAAATAAGTAAAGAAGTAAAACAAAATGGCATTTTGAATACTTGAAATACAAGACTTGGATTTTCCTTTGTTTATTGACATTCTCATGGCTTGATTCTGATTCTTCATGCATCAATTGGGTCACAGGATGTTTTATTTGCTGGATGCAAACTTAATTTTTTTTTTAAGTATTAAGATCAAATAAAATGGAAATACTTTGAGCATAATTGTGACAATAACACTGGTAGCAGCAACCTCTGGGTCTGTACCCTGAGGTGTACACCAGTAGGAAGAGGGTTGGGTTTCTTTTCTTCCAGAAAGTGGTAAAGTAGCATATTCCAGCCACTACAGACTTATAAAGGATCAGGCACACTCTGGGGAGAAAAAACAAAAGTGTGAGAAAAGACAACTTTTGATTTATTTATGATAACTTTCTGTATCACTTGCAACTAAATTGTGAGTAAGACATTCGATAACCGTTGATCATTGCTATTTCTAACTCTGACACCTTTTTTTTTTTGGAAGTAATATCTGTCACTTCTCAGAACAAACCTTTCTTTTTTTTTTTCTCTTCCTGTAGTACTTTCACAGATCTTGATCATTTCCAATTTAGTTACAAGATCCTTATCTAGATTTGTTTCTTCTTCATAACACTGTTCTTAAAACCCCCCACCAAAACACTCCTTAGATTCACTTACCTTTTCTTTTTGACTTCATAACTCTCTGCATCATCTTCTGCCTTCCCTATCAGCTCTGTTAACTTGCTGCTAAACTGTTCCTATTCCTTTGTTTCATCACAATTTGCAGTCCATTGCTCCCACTGTTTTCCTTCAGTCATCCTTACAGCTTTCCCAATGCACTTCTATGGACCACAAAAAGATTATACTATTTTATTGGCTGTGCAGATGACTTTTGCAGACTTATCACACCCTTCCCTACAAAGCTGTGCCTTTTCTACCCTTTGTTATCTGCTTAATTTCTTGAATGTCATTGTAGTTACACAGAAAGGGATTCCATTATAGACCAAAGGATTTCAGTGTCAGAAAATCTAGAGCCTATCATCTCAGTCAAATAGCAACAACAAAAATTGTTGTGATCAGCAGTATCAGTAGAAGAAAGTCCAAGAATTTGCTTCAATATGTTGACTTTGGAAGTGTAAAAATCCTCCAGACTTGGGTCCAAGACAAGGTCGTTAGAAACTTTTATATGCAGAAGTGGCTGAAGACAAACTGGAAAAAAACCAAAAGCCAACTAAAAGCAAAAAACCTGAAAGAAATGTTTGTAAACAGTACATTCTGCATTCCCACTTTAGGAGGGAGGAAGGGAAAGGAGAATGTAATTGGAAAGGCAGGAAAGGTCAAGGATATTTTTGTGAAGATGGAGTTAGAGGCACTTGGATACGTTCATATTTGAGAACTCGCCAGGAGAGAACAGAAGGCTGAACAAGGGCAGAAGGATGAAGGTTAGCAGGTTGGAAACATTTGGAGTCAACAGAGTAGAGAGAGCAGTTGGATGAAAAATCTGTTTGGTGATGGAAACGATAATGAAGAGGATGTTTGAAAGAGAGAAGAGTGGGGAGGTTGGATAGGATCTTGTAATATTTTTAACTGAAGCCAGCAAGATCTCACACAGAAAAAAACTTGTATGGCGAGGGGGGGATTAAATGAAAAACAAAGAGCTTTGAGTTGGGGGACATAGAGCTCAGGAATATGACACAGCCATACTATGGATGAAGTGCAGGAAACCTATGTCTCTTTTGGATATCATCAAGTAATGTTAAATTGCCTTCTCAAGTCAGAATAAAATACCTCAGAAGGTTTGGGATGACAGGCAGAAATGGACTAGAGACAATAGTATCATGCTAGTGATTTGTTATTTGGTGCTAATGTAAAATTAAGGGACAAAAAAGAATTTTCAGTGGGTTTTGTTATTGTTTATTATTATTAATATAACTGTTACCCCCACCCAGGCAGTCAACTGTGCTCTTAAAATCCTTTGAAATATTTAATCTACACTTAAGGAATTTTCTTTCAAAATGATGTTAGGAGAAAAAGATGTGCAGATTTCATTTAAAATATTGAAAGAAAATGTTTAGTGTTTTTCCTTTCTGATTTATGTCTGTGTTTCCCCGCTCTCCCCCTCCCCACCAAATCCACTCAATTCAGTACACATTGTACTCTATCCTTGAAAACAGTTAAAAATAAGAGAAAAAAAGTAAACAAAAGCAAAGCAAGGACAAGCTGTAGGTACCCTATCACAGTTTAGATTATTCATAAAATAAAAATAATCTTGTTTTTAAACAGCTCTGTTGTTCTAGGCAAGAAACATACTCCTTGTGCTTGAATTTTCCTCAAGCCATCAGTGTGAGATTACTTAACTATTTCAGAGGTATACTGTAAGTACAGAAAAGGACATGTTCTTTCTTTACTGGAAGAGTCTTCCTTTCTTTCTTTTATTTTTTTTCCCCCCAGAAAACAGCACAACTGGGGACATAAATGCTGTCTCAGTCCCATTTATCTCACTTTTAAAATAAAGATCTTTAATGACAAGGGAACTCTTAGATTAGTGTGAACAACCAAGCTGGTATTTAATGTAATGGCCACATCAATTTAATTTCTTTGTTTCTTTGTTCTTGTCAGCACAGTTGTGGGTTTAAATAGTAATTTGGACAGTTTCTCTGACTTTCCTAGTAAAAATAAATCTGATGTCATTGCATGCTCCTTGGCAAGCCATGTTTCATTATTATAAACCACACAGATTTTTTTTCTCATCTAGATTTTATTTGCAGGGCCTTTGCTTATGACAGAGTTACAAAACGGTGCCATTGGTTATCCTTCAACAGCTTGACAAATGGTGTGAGAAAGAAGCAAGACCATGCTTTTGATCTGTATGAAAAGAAGGGTAACTGATTTATTTACTGATTTTGTTTTTTCAGCTACGGAGGGGGGAAAGAAAGCTGAGGCCAGTCAGTGACTTTTTGGCTGTATTCTGGGCATGGGATGGTTTTATGCATTTTGAAAGCTGTGTCCTACAGTTTTACTTATAAATATCCTGGGTTTGCTGTCACGCAAGTTCATCTACAACTTGCCCTTGCTCAGTTTTCCAATCTATGTATTTGCCTACCTTAATATATACTAGTCTGAACTGCTACTTCAATTTACTACTTAAAAGGTCAGTTGTATGAGGTACTGTTATTGACTTAATATTGCTTTTGTTTCCCTCATTAATTACTGTGAGACATAAATCCTCAGAAGTGGACTTTTGGTGAATCAGACACTTGGAAACTTCTGAGTAGCTTTCTTTGGGAAGTTAGTTATCAATATTTTGAAAAAAAAAAAGAGACATATATGTGTACAATTAAACAGTGTATTCAGCTATTAAGTATTTAAAGGCTATGAGAAATATATTGGTTTTACGTTAAAACTGATTATGAGCTCTAATTTTAAGTACATTGACCAAATCCCTAATTTTCTTCTCTTCCCTTGCAATAGACTATGTCAGGAATTGTATCATCGGAAAAGGAGCAGACTACAAAGGAACTATATCTGTTACCAAAAGTGGTATCCAGTGTCAAGCATGGAATTCAATGATCCCCCATGAGCACAGGTAAGAGTTCAGGAGCAGAGACAATGGGAATAGCGCTCAGACAGCTTCCATAAAGCATGGTTTGACTTATTAGCAGACAAAGGATTTATGAGAAAACTGACCTCAGGCAACTAAATCTCTTAGGTGTATTCTCACCTTTCCCCCAGAAGATGCCATTCTCTAGATCCCAGAAAAACTTTACCTACTTGGGCTTTCTCCAAAGAGGTCTCTACTAATGCCAGCCTGTGTGTCTGGATCCCTGCCTTTCCTGTGTCAGTTTTTTTTAGCTGTTTATATCCTTTTGATCTCTTAGCTACTGGCAAAACCAAAACATCTGTGTAACATATATCGCTGGACTCCCAGGAAATGAGTGATTTCAAAAACCATATTATTAAGAAACAAGGGATAATAGGGATATTAGTCCACCTATTTGGTCATTATATATTTATTGTTACTATATTTTACATAGTTACTATTCTCTATTATTTGTAGAATGTGAATCACTTAGGCCCGGCAACAAATCCATGGGAAGGACTGATCAGATTATTGAAATCCTTTCCTTCAAATCCTATGAGCAATAACTAAAGCAGCAGGAGTGGGATTTAACTTTTGACTTTAAGATCTGATATAGTGAGGAACTGACTGTATCTACACCTTGAAAGTAGACTTAGTTCAACTATATTGGCTAAGAAAAAAGAGAAGAAATCCAAAAACTGCAACCAGTAAGGGTAATGGTAAAAACAGATTCAACTACAACAAATGTTGCTGGAAACCAGCAAAAGGACCATGAAGCACTGGCCTACACTTTGACCATTTCTCTTTGAACCATTTTGTTTTGGCTTTAGCCATTTAGATAACAAACCCTTAAGAACCAAACCCAGTGTCTTCTCACCCATAGGCTTTCTGTCCACATTGCTGCCTTTTGCTCCAGACTCCCTGCAGCAGCACTTTCACAGAATCACAGAATATTGGAAGGGACCTTGAAAGATCATCTAGTCCAATCCCCCTGCTGGAACAGGAACACCTAGATCAGGTCACACAGGAATGCATCCAGGTGGTCTTGAAGGTCTCCTGAGAAGGAGACTCCACAACCTCTCTGGGCAGCNCAGGAGGAGAGCCTCTCTCGACCTACTAACCACCCCCTTTCTAATACACCCCAGGATGCCATTGGCCTTCTTGGCCACAAGGGCATCCTGCTGTCCACCTGGACCCCCAGGTTCCTTTCCCCTATGCTGCTCTCCAACAGGTCAATTCCCAACCTATACTGGTACCTGGAGTTGTTCTTGCCCAGATGCAGGACTCTACACTTGCTCTTGTTATATTTCATTAAATTTCTCCCCACCCAACTCTCCAGCCTGTTTAGGAGGTGCCAAGCTGGAGTCTGGGCTGTGCACTGCTCAGTCCTGTCCTGACCAAATCTATCCAGTGTGCAAGATGATATCTTGGAACAACATTAAAGGCAAAGGATACTTGGGTTTTCTCCTCTTATGATGTGTTACAAAGCTGAGCCTCAGGCTTGGTCTTGACTGGACTTGGCTGCTTATAATATAGATGCTAGTGTGTCTCATTTTCATTGTGAGACCAGAGCTCCTCTTAATTATAAATGTATGCTAAATACCATCAGCTCCCACAGCAATGACCTCTTGAGACTCAACACCTTGAAGTCTACAGTCTTCATCTTTTAGAAATGAAAGGATTCTCAATAATTACAACATAAGCAAGAATGAACACTTATACTATATAATATAAATATTTCTTTATATAATTAAAGAAAGAAAAATGTCAGAATAGTATATATTATCACTAAATTACATTTTAATATACAGCATATACAGTTTTATCTAATGCATTTGGACAGCCACTCTTCTGTGATGTATTTTATGAGAATGACTTTTCTCCTGCCTTGTGCAATAAGTTTAATTTTTAAAAGGTCACTGGATAAATGAGGTGGCTGCATGCTAATTTTGTTTTTCAACATCAGAAAATATGATTTCATCATCAGAGACATGAGGGAGATGGGAAGAAGCAGACAGTAGTGGTGTGTTTGGAACTTATTAGTATGAAAGGCTTAGATTTTTAGGTCATTTTTTCTCAACATCTGACTATCACAAAGTGCCACTGGAAAATAAATCCCTTTTTCATATCCAAGGGAGAAATATACTTTACTGATTTTTTTATTATCTTTCTAGAAAGAATTGAAATAACTTCAGACTTTAAACTTGTACTTGGATTTAGCAAACTATAAGTTTAGTTATTTGTATTCCAGTAGAACCTAGAGACTCCCATCTGAAATCAGGGTTCCATTGTTTTAATCCCCATTCTAGTATAGATTACAAGATTATCTTTCTTTTTGCTCTTAAGACTTTCTTTGTCTAGATGGATAAAGCCAATGGAAAAAGGGTTCAAAGGGAAATGGTCAGTGTGGATCAGTATTTCACAGGCTTTTTTGCTAGTTTCCATGTCTGTTGCTGTGGTTGAATCTGTTTTCACCATTACTCTTACTGGCTTCAGTTTTTGGCTTTCTTCTTCTTTTCCTTACCTAATATAGTTGACCTAAAAGAGCCACTCCTAAAACTGTGTTCTTAATCTTCCAGTTCTGAGTGGGTCTTTACTGTATCTCATCTTTTCCTCTCTCAAGAATGTTACTTGAGTACCTGTCAAAGTAATTTGTATGTCTGACCCATCTTGAATTTCTAATGATGTACATGGAGACCTGTTTTTCAACAAATGGCCTGACATCATACCTAGTGTCATTTGAAATGCCTTTTCTCCGTATTTCGTAATGTCCATAATTTCTGAGCAGAAAGATTTTCCAGCAGGAAAATGAAATAAAATTTTCTAATACACACCGACATACCACTTTAACATATACACAGGTTACAATGTCCTGTCAGAAAAGTTTGCCCAGGGTTGTCTTAAGCTGAAAAAAAAATGTGATATTTATATTGCAAGACTACAGAGGAAAACGAGAAGTAACAATTTTATAAGCAACACTAATGACATAAAAATTATTCTCTTCAAGCACTAAAAATAAGAAAAGCACTTTTAAATAATGCTTCCACTTGCCTTGACTAGAACCACAATGCAATTAACAGAGGTATTTTCCACTTCAGTTAGTACAAAGATTTCATTAATGGGAATAAATTATGATTAAAAAGTCACATGTCAGAATTTTTCTTTTTGTTTCTCTCTCTTTCTCTCTTTTTAAATTGTTAACTTATTTATTTGTAAAATAGAATTTGCCAAGGAAGGAAAGCAGGATACATATATTTCTCTTCTTTTGTGTATAAATTAAATCAGTGTCTGTGTATACTGTCCCAAGTGCTTAGTTTACTTTCCTAAACTGCAAGTGCCTACAGTTTTCTAAAAGAAGATAGATGAAAATTTATTTCCTTTTTTTCCTTTAGAATATAGATACATTTGAATTTCCTTGGTGATTAAAAAAACCACACACCAAAACAAAATAATAATAAAAACCCCAACAAACTAAACAAAATAACTATCCAAAAAAATAAACACCCAAAATAAAGCACGGGGCATTTTCAGAATAAAAGGTTCACTTTACTTGTGATATTTTCCACCAGAATTTAAACATAATGAAGAAAATATAACTGGAACAAATATTAGAAAACTCACAAATTAAATCGATTTCTTAAGTTGAATTACAAGTTTAGCATGATCTGCTATGTATTTTGCTCACCTTTTCAATTAACAACAAAAACAACATCTTAATGGAATTGAGCATAATTCTGAGTTTAATGTGATTTTTATCTGTTGTTTAAGTCTCACTGCAATGCCAATGAAGTGTCACTGGATTTGTCTGCAATGTATAGCCTGAGCATGGTCATAAGGTCTTGCAGTGGTACTGAATGGAAACAGCTCTGGGGTTGGGTTCCTCACTATAGGTTCCTAATTCCCTAGTTTGTGGGGAAAAATAACCTGTATTATTTTTATGTATAAATATATATTTAGTTTTTTTTCTCTATATATCTAGGGTGTGTTTGAGGGTTTCTCTATAGGTAAGCACATAACTTTACAGACAGCTAAGAACACAGAACCTTGACCCCAGAGAGTTTATACTTGATGGATTGAGCATAAGCAGCAAGGTCTCATACTGACAAAAAATGGAGTATTTGATCACATTTCTATTGAATCACTAAAGAAAAACAAAGTGCTTACCAATGGCCTGAGAATTCCTCATGTAAGGGAAAAATCTTAATCGATTTTGTTATTTAATAGCCCCTTACAGCAAAACAAGAAAATATAATGAATGGGAGAGCACAGTTTAAGTCAATCAGGTCACTGTAAAATGACCTAATTTGTATGATAGCAATGATGACTGGGTCTATAAGTAGCAGACCCTAAGGTGACACCAGTGGGGCTTGTGGCAGAAGACAAAGCAACACAGCTAAAATGGGGTCTGGGGAGATTTCTGAAATGCAAAGCAAATCTTGGCTTTGTGCAGTGAAAGCTTCTCAGGGCCGTATGCCACACCAGTCGGGCACACTCACATACTCCTGATGCCCAGTTCTGGGAGGTGCCTGACCAGGAATGAGAAGAGGTGTCCCTGCTTGTGGGCTTTATGTAGTAGTGTGGTGCACACTAAGCCCGTCTGTGTCTGTTGTATGTACACAACATGCATGTGGATGGTACACCTGGCATGTCTATGGACCCAGCAAATTTGTCCATATGAACCCAATACAATTTTCCCCTTCATCCAGAGTCCTTCCACCATTGTGTGAGTAGTACCAAGCTTGTGAAGGAGAGGCCAGTGAGGGCTGGCAGGGAGTGTGCTGCTGCCTCTGGCTCTGCAGCAGATAGTTATCTCCGGATGCCTGAGGGATGGGAGTAAAACTTGCTAGAGCAAGCTATGGGCTAGACAAATTGTCCCAGTTTTAGGCCATTGATTGAGTAATCCCAACTGAAGATGTGTATTTCTGTATGGACAGATACTTGGGTGTGAGCATTGGTGTAGGCAGGGTGGAGGGAGAAGGAAGATGAAATGTGTTTGTTTCTAACTGTTTGTAAAAAATAGTATGATTAACACCAAAGCTTGCATGCTCTTATACTGTAATGATTGTCATTTTAAAACTAGCTTTTTGCCTTCGAGCTATCGGGGTAAAGACCTGCGGGAAAACTACTGTCGAAACCCCCGAGGGGAAGAGGGAGGGCCGTGGTGTTTCACCACCAGCCCAGAGACACGCCATGAAGTTTGTGACATCCCCCTCTGCTCACAAGGTAACCCGGCCCAGCTTGCATGGAAAGATGTCTTTTCTTTGCTGACAGCAGGTACGCAGAACAGGGACAATGAAGCAGCAGTTTCAGTGACACTTTCTCGTGGACTTTGGAGAAAGAATAGGTGGTTTCTCAGCAAGAGTAACTAACATAGCAAGAAAATCAGTCATTAGAGAAAGAGAAGATCTTGTTATCTTCCAGTACTCTGGAAGAATTAAACAAGTTTTCAGGCTGAGCAGCATTTTTTCAGGTCATGAAGGAGCTCCAACAATGAAATTGAGCTGATTACACAAATGTGATCCTTTTTCACTTGTCTACTTCATACTGAATCCATTAACAATCTCAGTATTACTATGTGATAAAATCATCTAGTGCTATTCCATGGTAAAATCAACTTTTCTTTTTCTTTTTGATGAAAATATAGATACTGAATTACATGACGAAAGCTCAGTCTAAGCATGCATTTTGTTTTCCAAATAAATACTGTAAATAAGTAAAAGTTGTTTTTTTTTTTTTATAAATCATATCCTATTAGGCTTTCAAGTCACAGAATTCAGAAGGCACTTGTGCACCATTGTGTTTGTTGACTTTTAAGTTCTGTTAACCTCCTAAACCAAGTTCTTATATCTTGCTAATCAGCCAATTCAGTTCCAGTTAATCAACTCATTTAAATTCTCAAGATAGGATGTCTTTAATTTTCCTGCTAATGTGTCATGTTCAATAACTATGCAGTGATGGGGGCAGAAAAGGGAGAGGGCAGGAGGAAGAGAGGATGGAAGAGAATGATTTACAAGGAGATTGCAAATATATTAAAAGCTAACATTTAAAGATGTTTAAAGACCAGGAGCTCACTGCAAGATGAAGACCTTCGTAGCGGATGTTTTGACTGAAGAGTGAGATTTGTAATTTCATAAATTAGTATTTACTAAGTGATCCTCCGTTACAATTACTCTAATTAGAGGGCACTTGAGAAATCTGTCTATAGTTAATTATGGTGATTTTATTTCATATTTTAAGACCTCTCATTCTAAATTATGAAGCATATTTTGTTCAACAGTGATTTCAAATCCCTTTGGTATCTTTTGCCTGCTCTCTCTCCACCCCCCACTTTCCCAAACCAGGGCTGAAAATGTATCACAGTTTAAGCTGCCAAAAAGAATTAGTATCGAAAAGAAACAGTATCATATGTAGCTGAAAGTGCTGGGAATTTAAAGAGACAGACTGTACTGCACGAAACCATAATTCAGTCATTCTTATGGACTTGTGCTGTTATTATACTATGACTTAGAGTGATTTAGGATAATCAGTGTCAATTAGAAAATATCACCTCTAAAAAAGTACACTTCCCTTAGATGTTTTTTTTCCCTTTGTTAGTAATGATAGGTAAGGTAAAAAAGGAACATGAATGCCTCTAGCAGCTTGCACCTACCTGTCTCAAAGTCATAAGTGTTCTGTCTCAAAGTCCTAAGTGTTCTATAAAGTGATATCAAATTTAAGCGTCTGTGTTAGATCTAAGGAGGAAACACAATTCCATTCCAGAGGACATTTCCCATACCAACCTAACTTAAAGATGTCACTTTTTTATACCTCCATGGGTTGGTTTCAATTTTAACTGCAGGCATACAGTTTAATTTTTTAAGGGTTTTATTGTGTACTACAAGTCATTGGCCTAATAAATGACTAGTAGCTTTTTTTTTTTTTTTTCTTTTTTTTCTTTTTTTTTTTTATTCCTTAGTTGAATGCATGACCTGCAATGGAGAGAGTTACAGAGGTCCAATGGATCACACTGAGTCGGGCAAGGAGTGTCAGCGTTGGGATCTTCAGAGACCACACAAACACAAATTTCGTCCAGAGAGGTAATCCCTCCTCCCCCTCAAGTAAATCTATGTGGTTATAATTTGAAAATCACACAAGTTCTGGAATCAGTTGGGCAAAAACCTCATTTGCTGACCTGAAATTTATGGAGTTCACCAGTTTTAGGTGCTTGGGTGTCTGGCCCATGGTGTGTGCAGGCTGTCTATAGTCATGATGGAGATGGTGGCTTTTTTGTGCAGTTGTGGCTACATCCCATGGCTGTATTGCAGTGATGTACATGTGCTGCATTAATTGATCAAAATATCCTCCCTAGCTTCCTTGACATTAAAAAATTAACATCTGAATGTTTCTGTATATGTTGTTATGTATCTTCTTTTGGCTTAAATTACAAAGTAAGTAATAATTAAAAGTCAGAACTTCTTGTTAGAGTTCTTAACATAGTGAATATAAAATTGTAACATTGTCAAGTCAGAGTCTGCTCCTTTTTTGAAGTATTGAACAGCTTTAAAGCTGTAGATGGTCTCCAATTGAAATCAGGTCTAACTAATCAATTTGTATGACCAAAATGCTTCCCCCTACACATTTGGGTTTTTTTAGCCTGGGAAAGAAGTTCATTGTTCTGTTTAGCATTTTATACACATGGATTTTTTTTTTTTNATGAGTCAGAAACAGCAAGAAAAATTGCATTCCCATTAGGGTTTGTCCTGGAGGGTAAAATACACCTAACCTCACAGGGTCATCTGTAATACACCCTTTTGGAAGGATTTTCTGTGAGGGTTTAGGCCACACAGGAGGGGTTTTGTGTTTCTCTTAAACCAGACTAAAGTTTCATTTCAGTTTTAGTCTCAGTTTTGGATTAACACCATTTATAAAGTGGATTGAATAAACTTAAACTGCCAGAGGAAGACTGCAAGAATCAACAATCTCAGAATGATTGAGACCTTCCACTGAAGGTATCTTTATATATGTTGAAGTGTTCCACTAAATAAAGCATCATTTTAATACCCAGAAATACAGATACTGGTAGATTTTAGAAAACCTGATTTTTCAGCAAAATATTGAGGAACTGCAGTTTTGGAGTTTATGTGCTATAACCCCATATTCCTCTTGACCCAGATGATCTGCTTTATGGCTCTCCCATAGTTCTCTGACAATAAATATTTTGTATTATCAAACTGGGACTGAAAATAATCTGCTTCTGAGTTTTGCCATGCACTTGCTCTGCATTCTAGAATAAGTCACAGAAATCATTTTGTTCCTTGGGAGTGAAACATTTATAGAACTTCTGGGTAAAACCAGTAATAATTTTATTGTCAGGAGAAATTTGTGTTTTGCATTAATTTTGGATTGTTTGCAAAATGACTTTTCAGATTAACTGCAGTCTCATGAATGATTGTCTTCCTCCTTGAAAGATTTCCTTCAGAGAATATCTTCTTGAGAGTTTTCAGACTGTTATAGAACTGTTTTGGTTGTTGTTGTCTTGTTTTTATAAAGCAACCCACCCAGATTGAGCTTATCTGTATGTGCTTTCAGAAGTGTAACTGGGGTCCAGTACATTTCTAGTATACTGATGTTAATTAACTTCGTATAATGGTCACTAAAGGTAGTGACAATTACACTTTGATTATACTAGCTTTTAGAATTGTTTTGGACTTTGTTTTGTTTGCTGTTTTTTTTTAATAGTTATTTAAATTGAAAATAAGAGAGGACGTCTGGAACAAATGACCCATTATAATAGAGTGCTCTCTAGAGAGGCTTATACTATACCATCTAGGGGTGATGTGAAAAACCTGTAAACCAGAAAGAATGAGCTGGACAGATTAAAACTTATTTTCATTTGTGGATTCATCAGTTGCAATGGCAAAGAAAGAGAAGTTATCTTGAACAAGCCTCACTTTACCTTTTTGTGACCTCAGTGAATTGTTCCACATTTATTCCCTTCAGAAGTTACTTACTGAAGAGAATTGATACTACCTGTTTACTTAGATGTGATTGAAGTTAGGAGTAGACATCCCCCTAAACAACTCCTGTATGACCTATTCTTAGCTATTGGTGGATACAGAATTGTTCCAGTTCTTTCTTGTACTCCTCATGGGCAAGGATTATACCTCAGTGTGGAAGGAAGAGCATTAAGGATAATGACATAGACATAGGGGGACATACAGAAGCAACAGTTCTCTTCTGCTCTGCTCATATTTTCTGCTCAAAAATAAATATGGTCTTAAAATAGGTATTTACTGCCTGGAGGAAGGTACGGTTGAAGTGCAGTATGACAGTTGGATAACTGCAGGTATACTTTTATTAAAATACTCTGGTTTATATCTCTTGTAGGAAAAGTTACTTTTTACAAAATCAAGTTTCCAATCCTGCAAGTCTTTCAAAACAGAAAAAATGGTAGAAGAAATATTGTTGAAGAGTTTTGGACACTAAGTTTCAGTTTAGTTCCAGCAGAGCTAGAGAAGAACATCTGTCTCTTTAAAAAGAATAAATGTTATCTCTTTGTCTGACACTCTTTTTCTCTCCCCCAGAAACTGAGAAAAAGTCTTGTTTTTGACACCAGATGTACCTCTTAATGTTTCATTTCAGTTTCAGCAATGAAGCACAGCTACTGCAGTTTCAAGGCTGGTGGTGGAGGAAATCAAATATGTAGGCTTCTGAAAGATCTTGGAAACCTCAGGCTCTTTGCCGGGTCCAAGCAAGTGGTCTGTACCCCAGAGTACTGGGTGAAGGAAGAGTGTGCAGAGCAAAGGGAGGAATTCCCAGGGAATCCTCCATAGTCTCACTGCTGAACTGTTGGACAGTTTGAAGCCTCATTTTTCTTTTCCCTAATATTTAATATTTGTGTCTTAAAGGTGCTGGTTGGCCTTTTCTGTAGGAACTGAGGAATTGGTTTTTGATGAATATGAAGGAAGGCAGAAGTGTGCCTGAACATTTTGGAAAGAACCAGTGACTGGGAAAGCTCTTGTTACTCTAGAAAAGTGTACATAGATATAGTAGGTGGAATGATACCATTCACAGACACTAGTCCATCCACAAAGACACAAAAAGCTTTATCCTGAAAGAACTGGTACACCTCTACTTAAGCTTTAGTTAGTAGATTTGCACATTTTTGACATGCTGTGGTACCATACTACATATTAGGAAGGACCTAGCATTCAGTGCTATGAAAGATATTTGCCTTCTAGAAAGTGGATTCTTTACCTCCCCAATTGCTTTGAATGGCTTTTTGGAAGCTGTGACTGCAGGTACTTTGCCATTCCTGGACTTGGTTCCTGGGTAGTGCCATGGACTCTGCATTGCTACATGACATGGAACGCTTGCTGCCAACACCAAGCTCATCACTGCACCTACTGGGTGGCCAAAGCTATCTCATTTTCTGCTGTATTATTAGCCCATTAACTGCTTTCTTGTGACATCCTTGAACACAATTTGTTCCTTTACAGTTTTTCTTCTACATAGCAGAAAACAGGGTGCTACCACTAGATGTGAAACTACCACAACCTTGACTGCAATTGAACTCTTAGTTTTTTGAGGTTTCTCCTTGTTAATGTTTCTGGTTGTTTATTTTTGAGGTTTTTTGGTTGCTTGCTTGCTTTTTGTTGGTTTTTTTGTTTTGTTTTGTTTTATTTGTGGGGGTTTTTTTTGGGAGGGTGGAGGTGGGGTGGAGGTTGTTATGTTTTTTATTGTTTTTACGTCTACTTAAATCCTATCCCTGTCCCTTGTATAGATGAAAGGACCTGATTTTTCCCAATGGATGGGAATTCAAGTTGTAAATGCATGAGTCAAAATTAGGATGATTGTTTGACAGAAAAAGCATCTTAGCAAAAAGACATGCTTATAAATCATATTTTCCCCTGCTTGAGCAAAACACATCTGCTTGCAGTTGTAAATGGGTTCAGGTTCCCAGGTAGTTAACTTTATTGTTCTCTTACATACTTTTCATGTTTCCCTCAGGGGTAAATCTCTTTTTTGTTTCTTTTACAAACTTGTTTCAATAAAACTGGAAAAGCAAGACAATTATTATTCATTGGGGGAAAAAAAATTATACATTTATTTCCTTCTCTAAATTTATAGATGTTCATGTAGCACATTTATACAAAAAGAACCTCCTTATCTTGAATATCTGCCTGACTGTTCAATGATAGCAGTAGGAACATGGAAACTATTAAATGGCACAATAGTTTCAAATTTTAATGAGATAAAGTGAGACGGAAGTTAATTCCTGAGTTTTCTCCATTTTTTTTTCCCCAATGCTTGAAATAAGGGCATGACCTAGAACTAGCTCTGTTACAAAAAATGGAGCTATCATTAGTAACATAGCTATTCAAAATAGCTTCCAGTTTGAACCCAGTGCTGTTGCACTGAAGAACCTGTTTTCTTAATGAGTCTGGCATGCCAGGCAGTGTTTATATAATCCACACTTAATTGGACTGTTTAAAAAAAAAAAAAACAAACAGTGGCTTTAGAGTCTGGTCATCAGTTGACAGACACGAGAGCAAGAGTTTAGCAATTAGCAGAGTTACCCCATCCGGTATCCTGTGCATTAGCACAGCAGGGAATCCCCTCAGTGGAGGTCTGATTCTGCTGCATATTTGGAAGGAGACTTTATGTTATTAACTTTCTAATAGTGTTAAAAGGGTATTTGTATCCATGTCACAGGATCAGATCCAAGGTTAATAGGAACTGGTTCTTTTTTGCCTCTACTGAAGACTGCCCGTGCAGAAGCCTATGCAGTGTTGCCAGGAAGACTTTCCTGACACGTTTCTTGTTGTGGTTTGCAGATATCCTGACAAGGGCTTTGATGATAATTACTGCCGCAATCCTGATGGCAAGCTGAGACCATGGTGCTACACTCTTGACCCTAACACCCCCTGGGAGTTCTGTGCAATTAAAACGTGTGGTGAGTTCAAGCAAAATTTATTACTTCCTCTTCCTTTCCAAAATCTGGACACAGATAATTCAAGCAATATAGGACCACAGCTAGTTCATTCATTGCACTTCACTGACTTTTGAAACGTAACTTTCAAAGAGGTTCTCTATTAAGACATTATATTTAATCCGGATAGGAAATAAAAGAGTTGCATGTTACTTAGCACTGGAATATGTGTATATCTTACATATAGGAAATTGCATTAAAATGTAGGAAAATCAAGAACTAAAAGTGTGAGGCAACATCACCTTGAAGACCTCATATACAGGTTTAGTTGGGCCATGGTGGGCACCTGCACTACATATTGTGAGTAGATGCATGCACACCTTCCCTACTCACCGAACTATCTGTCAACAACTGTTCATTGCTATGTTTTTGTCTTGCGGTTCTAGGCTTTAGTTCCTGCACACTGTTCAGCCTTGTGCTGAAGACAGAATTATTAATTTCCTCATGGGTTTTTCTGTGATATTCAGCACTCCAGTATCAAAGTGCTCCACAGGCAATTAGTTTCTTTTCATACAACAACTACAAATGGTAGCTTTTATTATCCTCACTTCACAGACAGAGAATAACACTAAGCTGCACAAAAGTTGGATGCCAATTTTGAGTTGCTTTAGTCCAGAATTTCTAGAGCATTCTGCAGCATATTTTACCTTCAAAGCCCAGGTCCTTCTAACTTTGCTGGTAGCTCTGATTACTCTGTTCTAGTGCCAATTAAATGTCTTGAATGGGCAGTACAGAGACAACGAGGAAGGTAAAACTACTGGACCTCCCTTGAAAACCTGGGCAAAGTAATTTTTCCAGACTTTCATCATAATTCTGGGGCTGAAGCAGATGGTAGAATTAAGTTTTTTGGGACATGTTGTTATCAGAAAGACAAAACTTGCAGCCTTGAAATTCTTTGCCTCATTCACAGCTTGTGGAGCTACAGGTGATAGATTCCCCTCTTATCCTCCATAGTTCTCATTGCCAGATTTAGGGTTCAATTTTTTTCCCTTTAGTGAACTAACATCATGTAAAATATCCAATACACAAGCAAGATACTAAAGGCGTCTCATAATACCTCGGCTGTTTTTTTTTATTCTCTTTACTCAAAATAAAGGCAATTTCTGAAATAAAAAGTCATGACTTTGAATCCATATTGTAGAAGCCAGTCAGCTTCATGTGCCCCAAACCTGTGGCAGAGCCACCAAGAATGCAAGTAGAAAAGGGAAAACAGTATTTTTTGGATTTTCCATGAAGCAGAGGCAAAGGGAAGCTTCTGAAACTGCTCAGTGAAGCTCAGTGTCATGTTAGCTCATGAGAAAGTCAGTTTCTCTTAGTTCTGCAGTTTTGTAAACTACGATTTCCTTTGATGTCCTACTTGAATTTTGACCAAAATTAAGTGTTAAAAAAAATAAAAATCCTCAAAACCAGACAATCTGCTTTTCATCTAGCTCTGAGTGTCACTTGAGTAGCCTTATGTCATTGTAAAATTAATTTAGCTCTCTTGAGAAGAGGATAGAAGAAGAGAATAGATACTATTAAAACTAACAACACAGCTCACCTGGAACTGGATTTATATGAGAATTCACAAAAGAAGGGGAAAAATAGAAAAAATAATAAACATTAAAGAACTGATTTTTAAAGACTTAAATTTTTAGGGTTCTCTGTATTTTGTTGTTGCTGTATAAATGAAGATAAACCATTATTAGGGTATCTCAAACCTAGATAAAATAGAGATAGTAGCGGATCTTATAAAAAATATGTTTCCTTAATGTAATCCTGTATTTTTTCCTATAAAATTGGCATATATATATATACATATACTAGGGAGGTAGAGAAAAAGGAATGGCTCTGGCATGAACCTTTATATGTGAGTAGTTGCTACCTAAAGGGGGAAGCGTGGTGTTCCTCATTTTCACTTGGAATTCGTACCAAACAAAATTATGCTGTGTTTTCTGCTTCCACCACCAATAGTTCAGAATTTTCTCTACTTGCATGTTCTTGGTGTAAGCCAGTGCAATGTCCTGGAGTGTCAGTCTTTTCCTATCAATTAGTCAATTGTATGGAAGAAAAAGATTGAGTAAGAATGGTCTTAATATACTTCCTAATGTGAAGTAAATGAACTTATTCTGCACTATCATATGTCATTGTAAATCCAATACAAGACAGTTAAAATTAGCAAAATTATTCCACTGTAAAAAAGTGAGGTTAATTAGTCACTTCAGGCAGTGCCTGTAATCCGGTTCTCCAGAGACAAAGGAAACTTAACAGGACCATGGCTTGTTTTGTGCTAGGCTTAGTCACATCCATGTTGAAAGTCTTGTCTGTGAACTAATTCGCATAATTGTATCTACAGCTTTTGATGATCTCTGATAATGGGGAAAGTTCAGTCTTTCCCTGTTGGGAACACAGTCTTGCTTAGCTTTGCAACTGAATCATCTTTCTATTTTTTTAGTTAACTCATTTAGTTGGGGGTGGTTGTTGTTTTGGATTTTTGGTTTGTGTTTGGCATGGTTTTTTGTGGTTTTTGTTTTGGTTTTGTTTCTTGTTTGTTTGTTGTTGTTNNTTTTTTTTTTTTTTTTTTTAAATCTAAACTGTGCTTCCAACATTTTTCTAGTTACTAGGTAATAAATGAAACATATGTAGTGTACTAGATCTACTATTTTCCCCTGGTAGAAGTGTTTTTACTATGAAAAAAAAAATATTCCAAAGTTACAGCTGACTGTTTCACAAATGCAACTTTTACAAACCTTTATCCTTTGGCATTTCCTGAGCTGATGTGTCAGTGTTCTGAGGATTTGCATCTGGCTTTGCTGGTCACGTAAGCTTAAAGTCCATGCAACTTTCAGTATCGACAGGCTGGTCTAAGCTTTAGAAAACAGTTGGATGGAGTTGTCCTGCAAACTACTGTAAAGTCACCACTGTCTACCCAAGTCACAAATACAGTCCTGAAGAAAAGCTAATCACCAAAATGGAATTAAAATGGCCCTCCCCCACCATGATTTTAATGTTGTAATGAAAGCCTTTTGTCTCGTTTCTGAGCAAAGGTTGACTGAATTAACTAGAAATCCTGTGTTTTATCTTCAGTTAAAAAGTATATTAAGATCAGTGGAAATGTCACATGCAAAAGTATATTTTTACCACGGAAAACTTCAGATCTTTGGAAATTATGGAAGCAATTTATATGAGAAAGAATACAAAAGTAGTGATCTTGAAAGTGCTTAATCCAGCAGATATTTTCAATTTTATTACCCGGAGAGGGAATTTATTGCTGATATTACTGTTATATCCCCAGCTCGGTGACCAGAATATCAACATAAAATATCAGAGCCCTGTTTTCAGTTTTCTTTCTTGAGGCACACAGAAAAACTGTTTTCCTACCTCCTAGCGGGGAGCCCAAAACACTAGACTGTTCTGGGTTTTGGTAGCTGCTCCATTTTCTGAAGCTGTGGCTGTGTGCAATCTCAGTGCAGTAAAAAGGGAACATCATGAATTATATGTCTTTATAGCTTTGTGGTTTGGATTCTCACACAGGTTTTTAATTCCTATGCTGAAGACTGTTTATGTATTTTACAAGAAATACTAATTAGAAAAAATGCTTTGCCAATCCAAGTCCTTGGATCATATACAAAAACGTAGGTGTCCTCTCTTTGGGGGAATGACCACAAGGCAGCATGCTGCTTGCGGCTTTTGCTCCATGTCATGAGTGCTAGTATGCTCTATAGCCAAAATGCTGACAACAGCTCATATACAAAATTTTCGGCAAAAAAGTCAGTGGAAGGAAGCATTCAGAAAATAAATATGTTTTTAAGACTGAAGAGACAGGAGGGCATTGTAACTTTATTTCCAAGCACAGAAGGCAGCATAAAACATTGTGGCTTACAGCCAGGACTGTGAGAAAGAGATGACAGGAGCAATTAGGGATTAGAGATGGCTCAAGCTGCAAGAATTGGATCTGGATTAAGACTTCAGGGACCCCAGGATTGGTTTGAAGTTGCTCACATATGTGTCTGTGGTTTTGGCTTGAGACAATTTTTAGTTAGAAGAGAGGATAAAAGGACAACTATAACAGCAATAAAGAAGTGTAGGATGAAATGAAGAAATGGAAGCAGTGACAACAGATTTGAAAAAAAAAGAAAATGACTATTACTTTGGCATGAATGACAACGTGGACTACAGGGAAGACAGGAGTGGGTAGTTAATACTGGTTTTTGTTTTTTTTTTTTTTAAAAAAAGACAGCTGCACTTCTAGGGATGAACTATTGGACAGAAAGGTGCTGAGGTCCAAAAATGAGGAGGTTACATATGTCAGTGATTTGAAAGTGTAGGGGAAAGGGACCTGGGGGGTCCTGGTGGACAGCAGGATGACCATGAGCCAGCACTGTGCCCTTGTGGCCAAGAAGGCCAATGGCATCCTGGGGTGTATTAGAAAGGGGGTGGTTAGTAGGTTGAGAGAGGTCCTCCTCCCCCTCTACTCTGCCCTGGTGAGACCCCATCTGGAATATTGTGTCCAGTTCTGGGCCCCTCTGTTCAAGGACAGGGAACTGCTGGAGAGAGTCCAGTGTAGAGCCACAAAGATGATGAAGGGAGTGGAGCATCTCCCATATGAGGAAAGGCTGAGGGTGTTGGGTCTCTTTAGCTTGGAAGAGACTGAGGGTTGACCTCATGAGTGTTTATAAATATGTAAAGGGTGAGTGTCAGTAGGATGGAGCCAGGCTCTTCTCAGTGACAGCCCATGACAGGACAAGGGGCAATAAGTGCAAGCTGGAACATAGGAGGTTCCACTTAAATATGAGGAAAGGCTTCTTCACAGTGAGCGTGACAGAACACTGGAACGGGCTGCCCAGAGAGGTTGTGGAGTCTCCTTCCCTGGAGACCTTCAAAACCTGCCTGGATGCGTTCCTGTGTGACCTGATCTAGGTGTTCCTGTTCCAGCAGGGGGATTGGACTAGATGATATTTCAAGGTCCTTTCCAATCCCTGATATTCTGTGATTCTGTGTGAGAGCTGCTGAGCTATATGGAATTATTATGGCAAAGAGAGTCTTTGCTTGCTGCTTACCTGACTTCCAACCAACCCAGATGATGTTACCATGGATTTAGTCTTTGCTGTCAGTACTCATAGACAATAGGCAGGGTTCACTGAAAAGTCCTGAGAGAATTTAATAATGGTCTGGGTTTGATGGGAAAGAGCAATTAATGAAATAGCAAAATTGAGAATCTAGGTGTAAAATGCAGTGTGCCTACAACTTTTGGGAAGACAAAGAATCAAACCAGTATTAGTTTACTTTTCCTTTAGAAGCAGAGATTTCAACCGCCCATTTGAATGGGTGTTCTGATTGAAGAGTTATTTGTTGAAGCGTAGTATGTAAAAAAATAAGAGCCACTCAGTTTAAGCTTAATATTTATGTAAGATAAAGATGTTTACAGAAAGGAGACAGTAAAAAGAGACTGATAAATTGTTACCTTCCATTTTGCTTCTCACAGAGGCATAGCAGAGGTCCAAGCTTTCATCATGTAGGCAACGGCTTCGTCTACATTTCCTTGAAAAGGAACCTTCTCTGATCCATGTCATCATTTCTGTGATAGCTTTCAAAGTGGAATTAAAAAGATCTGAACCTGCAGAGAAGTCTTAATAGTGAAAACTTGAATCTAGATTTTTTTTTTAATGTATTTGAACTAAAAATTGTTTGGATTTTAAACCTGGACCTGTAAAGATCTCTGTGTGCTCAAGGAGAAGCTGTAGGTGTGCAGGTTTTAGGTGACAATGAGTTCTTCAGTACTGTGATTCTTGAGCTTGATCTGCTCTTGAGTCTGATTTATTTCTTCACTTTCTCATATGTTTTTGCTGAAAAAAAAACCAAACCCCAAAACAGTAGAAACCATTGGGTGGTTGTTTTTTTTTTCTGTTTCATATAATGTGAGATGATAGTACATTGAAGGAAATGTAGAAAGAAAAGAAAAGAAAAGAATAGTCACTATCCTACCACCAAGAATTGTTTATTGTATTGGTGCAGATAGGGATGCCTGGAGGCAGCGAGCATGAGCAGCTTCCATAATGCCATGCAAGATTCTTACTGACATTTGCAGAATTGCATGGATCACGTTTAATGAGGTCTTTTCTCTGTTTAGAACACTTTCTTTACTGGGTTAGGCACCTCCTTCCTTTTAAAATCTACTTTTGAAAATAATTTGTTACGAATCAGAGTACTTTTTTTTTTTTTTT
>VXBJ01005238.1:589454-694934 GCA_013400055.1 Nycticryphes semicollaris
AAAAAAACCCCAACACCCCCCCACCAAAAAACCCCCGAAAAGCAAACAAACAAACAAAAAAACCAACCAACACAAACCCCCGCCCTAATATATAATTGAATGTGGAACAGCAATGTCCAGTCTCATCAGTTTAGGAGCTATCTTAGAACATAATTCCAATTTATTTTCATATATTAGTGATGATGGAAACCTGTAATATGTAGCTATGTATTTCTATTAGGTGTATGAATTTGTGTTTTTGTTGCCCAATTATTTATAAAGTGAATAATAATGATTAGCAATGTAGTTACTAGCTGCAAGCCTCTTTGAGGAATGCACTAGAAAGGGTACATTTGTCAGCCTTCTTGTGATACTTTCAGTCCAATGTCCTTTTGACTTTGGAATGAGCATGGAACTCACAGTCTCATTGAAACAGGACAATCTTTGCAGACAAAGTGCCTTGGGAAGGAAGGACAGGAATTTAACTATTAAACACTGATACATAAACATCAGATGAGCAGAAAAAAGGGAAATTTTCTCCTGCGTGGAGAAATGTATAATTCAACTGCACAACTTGATGTTATCTTCTGACAGGGAAGTGATCTTTAACATAGAAGATTAGACAGCAAATCAACCAAATCCATCTGGTATGACATTTGGTTTCCTTAAGATTCATATTCTCTGCAAGTTCATAGAACTGGCTGAAGTTACCAGGAATGATCCATATTATGAGTAACACACAAGTGGTGTTCTAATCACTGGACTATTTGAGGACAACCAGTTTTAAAACTAGATTAACATACTTATACCTGGAAAATAATAATTTTAAGGTAATTAATAAAATTAGTCTTGTGAACAATAGCAATTACCAACAGATGATCAGTTACTTACAAAAAAAAATGTTGGGAGCTTTTTGGGACATTGTAGAAGTGTTACTCTTGCTGAAGTATATTTAATTTTGTACTACTTTGTATATATCTGATGCAATATCTGTGCTATTAATTTGCAATTATGGAAATTGCAAAAGAAATAAAAAGAGTCTTTCAAGTTATGTGAATGAGTCATTTAAAAAACCACTGTTTTTCTGAATTTAGTTCAAGAGAGCCCACACCAGGGTGAATGCAGAGTATATCAACATCTGTAAAAGATCTGGAGTCTGATGAATTTGTTGGTCTTTAAAACATTTGTCTCTCTGTAGAGAATACTGATCCTTGATTTCCAAAAGCTGGGCTGGTTTTTTTTTTTTTTTTTCCCTCTAACTATATGAGGCATAAAAAGAGCAGCTTCAAGGAGGATTTAGTACATTACTTCATAATAGGATTTATCTTTTTTTATTATTTTTTTTTTTTTTTATCTGCATCTTTTTTTCCTGTGACTTGATATTCTGGGAATTCTTCAGAGAAAACCAGTTGGGTTTTAACCCTACAAACATATATTAACATGTTTAACTGTGTGCACATGGGTGGTCCTTCAGTTATGTAAAGCTAAGTGAATGAGAAAATATTTGTTGAAATGGAAAGAGTAACCAAGAATATCTCCTGACCCTCAACAGTATAGCATAGGCCAGGTGTCTCACTAAACAAAAGCTCTTAAGTGTTGCAGACTTTTAGATTCTTTCCCTGCACGTGGATAAACTAGCATAAGATCTAATACCCATTTTGATTTCATGGATGTTGTGAATGTGAAGAAGAAAAAAATGTTCTGTAAGAGATTGGCATTTTCACCAAATAACTCCATTATCACAACTTGAACTGCAATGTAGAGTTCAAATCTTACATTTTGAGCCAGGATTAGCCTTAGGAAAATAAAACAGCACTTCTTCTCTGGGTCTACAGATGAAAGCATTGTGAATAACACCGAGGCAGCAACTGAAACATCAACTTGCATTCAGGGGCAGGGTGAGGGTTACCGTGGCACGGTCAATACCATATGGAGTGGAATCCAGTGCCAGCGATGGGACTCCCAGTTTCCTCACCAGCATAACATCACTCCCGAGAACTTCAAGTGCAAGTGAGTAGAGACATGTGGGTATCACTGAAATGGGAAAAGAGCTTAAATTTTCAAAAGTTTAGAAACTCATGGCACCAAAGTAAACAATAGGATCCATGTCCCTGCTCTGTGACCTGATGCATTTACTGTACTTGCTGACGGTGAAAACGTCTTGAACATGAGAAATTCTATTCTTCAGATCTCAAAATATTAGTTCTAGATGATTTTCTGTGAAACTGCAGGGGGGTTTATGAACTTATTTCGTCAAGCATGTATTCACCAATTTAATTGATTGTGAAACGTATGGAGGTTTTCCAGACTTGAACCAGAATCCCAATAGTGCTGGTACCTTGAGGGACATGGTTTAGTGTTAAATTGGCAGTGCTAGCTTAATGCTTTGACTTGATGATCTTAAAGGTCTCTTCCAACCATAATGATTCTATGATTAAAATGTCCTGCACCTGGGTCAGTATCAACACAGGCTGGGGGATGAAAGGATTAAGAGCAGCCCTGTCAAGAAAGACTTGGGGTACTGGTGGGTGAAAAGCTGGACATGAGCCTGAAATGAGCATTTGCAGCTCAGAAAGCCAATGATATCCTGGGCTGCATCCAAAACAGTGCAGTCAGCAGGTTGAGGGAGGTGATTCCGGCCCTCTACTCTGCTCCAGTGGGACCCCAGGCAGAGTACTGTGTCCAGCTTTGGAGACCCCAACTAAAGGAGGCCTGTTAGAGTAGGTCTGGAGGGTGACAAAAACAATCAGAGGGATGGAGCATCTCTCCTATAAGGCTGAGAGAGTTTGGCTTATTCAGGCTAGAGAAGGGAAGGCTCTGGGGAGACATTGCAGCCTTTCAGTATTTAAAGTGGGCCTACAGGAAAGATGGGGAAAAATTTTTAGTAGAGCCTGTTGTGATAGGACAAGGGATAATGGCTTTAAAATGAAAGATGGAAGATTTAGATTAGATAGATGGAAGAAAATTTTTACAATGAATACTGGCAGAGTTTTCCAGAGTGGTGGAAACATTAAAAGTCAGGTTGGACAGGGCACTGAGCAACCTGATCTAGTTAAGGATGTCCCTGTTCATTTCAGGGAGGTTGGACTAGATGACCTTTAAAGGTACCAACCCAAACTCTTCTGTGATTCTGTTTTTTCTATACTATTGTGTTTCCTTCATGGAGGTAAGTACTTGTTCCCAGTTTGGTTACTGATTTAGTATGTCCTAAAAGTTACAGAAGTGTAATCTCATTAGCAGTACTTGACATTTATAATATTTGACAGCACTTCTTTTATTTTGCATCTTTTTAATCCTTTTTCTGTCTCATTACAAAATGTACTTGCATGATTAAGACTGCTTTCACCTGAGGGACCTACTTTTACCACTAGTTGTGTAACCTTTCTGTACAATTCATAAACTCCCAGGATGTGAGTAATCTTCTTATTTTAGGCAGTTACCTTAGTCATGCTCTTTCAGTCCTTTTTTCCACTGAGCACAGAGAAAACCTAGCTGACCAGCAGGCACCTACAGCTTGGTTTGTACTTAATGACTTTATTGACAGCTAAATATCACGCTGAGCTTGTGGATTGGAATTTAATAAAAGATCTTAAATAAAAGATTCCAGGCTGAGTTTGGATTATCTCTCCAGCAATAGTTGTTTGAGCAAAACAGTCAGGTTTATTGTCATATTCCCTTCACTACTACTGTTCAGTTTATTGATCAAATACTGTGCATTATAACACATCTACTGAAAACACAACAATCATCATTGTAACGGAAAATAGGACTGATCCTGAACCTCCTGTCAGTCTCGGGAACACCTTGCATTTTCCTGGAAGTTAGTGCTTGAGCCTAATCCCACAGGTTTTTCTGAGACAAACCATCACTTAAAACAACTTGTGCTGTTACCTCTGTAATGCTGCTGCGGGATTAGGCCCTCGTGCAGTTTTAACACTGTTCCTGGCAGTGTAGATGGGCTAACAATATTAGCACTGCTTTATTCAGACGATATTGGAGAGTGCAGTAGCTATGAAGGCCAATTTTTTGAGTAAAATCAATGGAATTGCTGGTACATCTGCTCAAAACTCACTCACCTGAGTAAGAATTACAGTATAAGGGCCATTCTTTCCATAGTATATTATCGGTACGCGCTGCAGATGAAAAAATACAGTGAAATATGGAGATGCACAGAATGTAGCAACAACTGTCAAGAGATGGGAAAATAAAACTTACATTTAAGAGGTTTAACCATTTCATGCAAGCTGTGAGACATTTAAAGATGTTCCCTTGTGGCTAACTTTTACTTTAAAGGTAACAGCTGTATAGCGTTTCAATATAAATTTTTTTATATTCCGAGATTCTGTTTCTAAAATGAATCACTGACAGTATACAGGACCCCGTTTCCCTAAACTCAGCAGAACCATTCAAAGCACAGGGAATTTTAAGTACTTAGGTACTGTTTGTATTTAAAAGGACTTGTAATGGGTTGCAGGTGTATCCAATGTCAGCTTGCATGCAAATTTTGTTGGAGAATCCTGAATCAAAATAAGCTATATTGAAAACATTGTTAATCTTCAAATGAAATCTTATATCCAGTCAAAACATAGGTCCACTGAAAACGATTCCCATAACTATATTCTTATTACAATTACAATATTTTTCTGGACACTGTGTTCTTACTGGCTCCTTGTCTCCTTGCACTTGACACTGATCAGTAACATACAGACCTTAAGGAGCCTATTTTTTTGCTAATTCATAATAAAAAGCAATAGAATGCATCAATGGGTTTAGGTTATCCCTGCTGTGAGCTAAAATATTTATTTTTATAGGGATTTGAGGGAGAACTACTGCCGAAATCCAGATGGATCTGAATCACCCTGGTGTTTTACCACTGACCCAAACATCCGTATTGGTTATTGCTCCCAGATTCCTAAGTGCGATGTATCAAATGAACAAGGTAATGGAGGGAAGGGTGATAACATGATTTTAAGTGAATGCGGTACTGCTCCAAATGGCAGATAGGCAGGCTTGAAAACTGGAGAAGCTGCTCTCAGTACATCTATATTACACCTGTGTAGTTCCGCTTTGGCTTTAGTTGCATACTTGGGATTCATCATGGTGTAAATGAGATTCATTTCTCAGTTCATGTTTCAATTCCAGCAGGGAAAGCTGCAGCAAAGATTTGTTATTGGATGGGATTTTTAGGCAAGGTGAATCTGTATGCCATTTTATATTAGTTGGAGATCTGCTCCACTGTCTTACCTTTCTTAATTTGAAATACCTTTTTCCAGAGCTGAGATGATATCCTTGGCTCACAGTCTTTTTGTAATTGCATATGAGGCCGCCAAATGTTATTTTTTAATTTATTTTTTCCATATACCCCCTTGTCTAAAACAAGTTCAGCCAAAAAAAAACAAACACATGGGACTTCCCATATAGCCCTTTAGCTTCAAGATCTGCCTGCGAAGTCCACTTTGAGTCTTCAGGCAATGCTGTTTTTCCCATGAGATCTTGGTATTACTCTAAGGAGTATTGTTGCATGCTGAGAACTGATGTCAATCATAGCATAAACTGAGGCTAAGACCTCAGACCTATGACCCTACATCAGGCTGCATTAAGATCTCCATCTTTAAATTTTAGCTATTTTTTCTCTTAAAATCTGAAGAGTTGCAGTTGCAAGAGATCTGCCAGAGAAATTATTAAACTTTGGCTTTCTGTGTTCTGTGTTTTTTGTGAAGTATCAGTTACCAAAAAGTAAAAATACTGATGAATATGAAATGAAATGCTTTACACAAAAGGCTTTTATAGTAGTGATCATTTTAAACAATCCTCTTGAAAAGTCTCAAAAAAGCTTGTGATAAAAGCTTATGAATTAAACATGGCTTCTGCTGGAGTGATCAGGCAAGTTTTTGAATTAAATTACAAATGATGCTGATTCTTTGATTTTGCCAAAGTAGAACTTAAGTCTAGAGCTATATACTGTTTCCAGTATTCAGAAATACATAAAGGTAAGTCGTTCTAAACAGGCTGTGTCTGGTTTTTGCAGAGGGAGGGTTAAGGGGGCATTTTTGCTTTGGTTTGCATAAAACAGCTGCTGACAACTTCTAGAATATTCTGCATGACCCTTCTAAATTAGCCATAAACTAAATTTTCCCAGTTTATCTAAGTAAGACAAAATTTAAAATTTTACTGTGTTGAAAATTAAGTCCTCAAGCAGGAGATTGTGTATCTAAATTTCCTTCTAATTTGATTTATACAAGTGTCTGATTTATATTGTATAGTGTTTGCTAAATATAACACTTGTCTTTAATTATTTGGATTACTGATGGAAGAGTTTTCTTTTCAGTGTTGCACAATCACTCTCCACTTCTTTTTGTTTCAAATTCTTATTCAGATTGTTATCGTGGCAATGGCAAGAGTTACATGGGGAATCTATCCAAGACAAGATTTGGGCTAACTTGCTCCACATGGGACAAGAATATTGAAGACTTACGTAGGTGTGTACATATGAAATAGAAAGACATGGTTCAATGAGTCCTGAATAAATACTGCCTCCAGATGGCATCTCCTTTTCTTTTGCAGTGATTCTAAAATAGCCACTTATGCCCTAGAGTTTTTAGTATCATTTTTTTTTCTCTCGGTGTTTAAATATATTACACAACATGTCTTTGTTCAGGCTAACCACTAATTGCGGGCTTTGGGATGTTTCTTAGTGTTTAGTTTACTGACCTGGTTTACCCCATCTTTGTCCTTGAAAGTTTTGTTCTATGAGAGGACAGCAGGAATAAAGCTGGAAATTGTTATCTCATCAATCTGATCTAATAGCTAATGCTCCTTCAAGCAGGAGGTTGGATTTGAAAGCACCTAAGGTTCCTCACAACCTGAAATTGAATCATGAGTCTATCACCTAATGACACTGACGTCAAATGATGTCAAAATTAATGTGACTTGAAATTTCTGTTGTTTGTCATTATATTGACTTCATATTCAAGTACTGGAAATGGCAAGTTACTTTCAATTTATTTGTTAAGGTAAAAATGAATCAGCAATAAGTGCAACAGAAGTTGTGAGTTTTCAGGACGTTTTTCAGTTATGCCAGGATCCTTAGTGTTGTCCTGCTGGTTCAGATGAGTAGTTGTATAAATCTCAGGAGCGACAAGAACAATGACTTCCAGGTACCACACAAAGATAGAGACTCATAAACAATTTTTGCTGTGAATGATATATTAAACACATTAGTGTCCCAGACAGAAACATTTTTCCCTTTGTCTTCCTTTAGTTTCTGAAGATGCAGTTATGTCTATATGATATTTGGTAAATTTTCTGCAGTTAGTGCTTATGATCACCACAGTCTCAGTGTCCATGATATTAGCCACTGCCCTCTGGAATTTGGCTGTCCATGATTCCTGCTGCTGAACTGATGGCTAGTCAGGTGAAAGCATGTAATTCAGTAAATCAGCTGTTGGGGAAGCTATATGGCAAAAGGCAGACTTTGGTCGCACTGTCTGGAACCACTGAACTATATGTGGCTTTCCCTTCACAGGGTCAGAGACAGCATACATATTCCAGTGTCCAGTTCATGTAAGGGAGGCAGAGGTTAAAGTTCATGACTCCTGAGAGCTCTGATAAGTCTTCAGGTGGCTGTGAATGAAACAGCTTGAAGCAACTGGATGCTTGATGCAATTACATTCACATAAGCTAAAGCACAGAGCAGCCTTTCTTCTCTTACTCCCACAATTTTTTCATCTGGGAACTTCTTTGGAGAGTTATCTATCTTGCTTCAGCAGTTACTCTGGTTATGGGTATGCTAGGTGCAGCACGCGTGGTTGGTTATAAACTAAAAAGGGCCATGCAGCTGTAACTTCGGATTCCTCTATGCTTCTGCCTGACAAGTCAGAAATTAATCTCTTTGCTTTAGATTTTCACCCCAAAGTTTCACCTTTAAACTGCCTCAAGTAGATTTGCAACTTAGGTGACCTCTCACTGGAGTTTGAGCTACTCATCCTTCTTCTTGTCTGCTGCTCAGTCTTGCTAACTTTTTTTTTGTTGTTGTTGTTTTTGCATTTGTCCTTCTTTTTGCCTAAGATTCAGCTTTCTTTGCAGATTCCTTGCTCTCTTGTGCTAACCTGTAGAGAGAAGGTACCTGTGCTCCCACAGAGACCTGCAGATTTGCTATGGGCAACACAGACACTCTTCTAAAGACTGTGAAGTTTCCTCCTGAGGGTATGCAGGGAATTTATAGCTTAACTGGAAGATCTAGAAACCTCCCAGTTGTCCGGTGCTTAAAATACCATCCAGAGGAAACTTGGACCCAGATCCAGCAAATATTTGGGTCTCCTCTTCCCTTTGATTTTAATCAGCCTTAAACCCTGACCTGTAGGCTTCTCAATCAGCTAAAATTACAATGTGGAGCAAAGCAACATTTAACCTTTGAAAATTTGGGCTATAGTATAAAGCTTTTCAGCACTTTGAATTTTTTTTTCCCTGTAGGCATATACAAATATTCAGAGAACCAGATGTTAGTAAACTGAAGAAAAACTATTGCCGCAATCCAGATGATGATTTTCATGGTCCCTGGTGTTACACAGATGATCCTCTTGTTCCCTGGGATTACTGCCCTATTTCTCGATGTGAGTACTTGGTCTGCCTCAGGCATTGTCAACTGTGCTGTCCCAGTGAAGCTGTGGTGTCACATATGTATGAATACCTTTCTGCTGTCACTTGTGGCAGCAGAAAATGTGTAAGTCCATCAAGAATAAAAAGTGCTTGACTGAAAAGAGATAGACAGAATCCGTCTGTGCAATATATGAACAAGGGGTACTTTTCCTTGACCAGCTTAGAGATTTCAAGGCTTATTTATGCAGCAGGAGCATAAAAGAGCGATTACAGATGGTCAAACATTTTCCAACAGATCTAGCTATTGAATAAGGGCTGGATGGAGACAAAGAATGCTGGCTGTGGCCTCAAGAAACCCAGGGAGTTATCTTCTGAGCTACAAGCTTCATAGTCTCTTTGTTCTGCATTTGTTTGCAAAGTTAGGATAGCTCACTATATGTATGCTGATATGTATATGTGTTATATAGATTCTTCTTTCAGATGATTTAACTCCTGGCAAGAATTGGGAACATTGCTCCTTCAAAGCTGCATGTTAAATTCTAAATAACCTAAATAAACAGAATGAAATGCCATAAGGACTTCAGTAATAAACAGAAGCTAAGTGGAAAAAGATCATGCTGAAAAATGTGCAATTCACATTTAGGTTCAAGATTTTTCTCTTACATTCTTATTTCTAAATGACTGTGCTGCGTATCCTGAGAGAACATTTAAATGGTAAATCAGGCTTTTGAATACATGACAGTGATCTCTAGAGGTTAAGGATAATGTTACATTCATTCCTAGCAGCAATCTGCTGCATTTCCTCATAACCTGGACTGCGTCATCTCTAAGAGCTAATATTTGAAGTCTCAGGTGATATTTTGGCATCTATGTGAAGAGTAAACAAACTGTCCAAAAGGTTATTCGTGTCAATGTAGGTAAAGAACAACACCTGAAGGAATATAAATATTATTCACTCTGAGTTAATTATTTGAATCTATGAATCCCTAAGGAAATATTCACAGCAAACATTGGTAGGGTGTGTGGCAATGGTGAGTATTCTGGAATCAAACTCCTGAGCTGGAATATATCCATTTTACAATTGTAACGCATGCGGACTAGTATTCAACTACTACTAGCTTGCTCAGATACTGATAACCTACTTAACAAGTATAGGCAAAATTCTGGCAGTTCCCAAGTGTACTTAACTTGTGCCTTTAACTGGTCTCTTCAAACTGCACTACAAATATTTATAGGCATATATGCATACTTACACATATACATACACATGCATATGGGTATACATGTGTGTGGACAATTAATTCTGTATATAACCCTATACCTTTATTTATTTATTTTTCCTACTGCTTGAAATCTAGTTGTTTAAATTTTGCCTGTGCAAATTTTCAGTAGCTGCACCCCAACTCATAATGCTGACTCACCCTGTAGGCTTCACTGAAGACAAACATTTCGAACCAAGTTTAAGCAACCTTGTGGTAACTGTATTTTGACTTCAACTAGATGGAAGAATTGAACCAGATTTTGGGGAACACAAAATGTTTAATTTTTATTTCATTATATTGCAATGAAATTCGGCCTTCTTGTTAATCTTTGAAGTTTAAAATGTTGTGAACTATTAAAATTAACAATATGCTATTTGCTGTTTATTTTTACTCTATTCAATTTTTAGATGTGTTTTAATTTTGTTATATGGTTATCTCGTGTATCTGTCTAGGTGAAGGTGATACAACTCCTACTACAACCAGCTTGGATGGTAAGTTTGCAGATGTACTCTGCAGTGCATGTATTGTATCCTCTAAGACTAACCATTTCTTTCCAATTGGGAAACAAGAAAAAGTTCAGTTAAAGATATAACAAAACTCCAAATAGTTTAGGAAAAAATGTTTTTACAAGAGGAAAATGCAGAATACCTTTATTATGCTCTTTTATCTATGATCACTGTCCTGTCTTACCAGTGGTGAGAGATATGATAATTATATTCAATGTTTGCTTTATAACTATGTAAATCTCCATGATAAACCTATAAATATATGCATTTTATATACTTGATAAATATTTCTGTAGACTGACCCAGCTTGGTTGAAGTCATTTTGATTCTCTAGAAATATACTTCATTAGTGCAGGAAATTTAATCCATAATAAATATTGACCTTCTTGTGGTCCTTATGTGCAACTGTACAGGTTTCCTACCGCTGTTTTTAGTAAAATGTGATCTCTGGACCTGCTTTCAGATACTGTCATTCCTTGTGCCTCAACAAAACATTTGAGAGTTGTAAATGGAATCCCAACACAAACTAACGAAGGATGGGTGGTTAGTTTGACATACAGGTAACTCTTACTTTTATTAAAAAGACAGTACATCTGCTAGGGTAATTGTAGCTGCAGAAAATGTTGATAATAATAAGAATACTTCTAGATTGTGGTTAAATTATTTAAAAACAGAAAATCACCATTCCTGGAACATCAGGTGATTCCATAATATTTACTCCATCAATAAAATGTTTATATGTTCATTATTACTACCTTACACCCATAAACTTGTAAAACATTCTCAGAGTTCTATTCATTTGATTAGCTACTACAGGCCTTATCATCCAACATTTAACTGTTTATTTTAGAGACTGTTACCAAAAAAATTGAGTTTTATATCAATATTTTCATTTTAACAGCAGTACTGTTAATTGTGAAGTGTCGGATTCAGGAAATATACCCACCTCAAATTTAGCATTCTCTTCATACTGCAAGCATTTGAAATGTAGTTTGGTAAAAAAAGTAAAAAAAAAAAAAAAAAAAGGTAAAAAACCCCAAAACCATAGGAGCTATAAGGAAATCCTTTTCATGCTTTAAAACAAGACCCTAACATGTATAGCAGATCTTACTTTGCTACTGTATAAAGGGCAGAACACAGAATTACTACTGTTTCCTGTGTCCGTTACTCTAGTTCATAACTCAGCAGCTGGAAGTCTGAATCATTAATGTAAAACAGGAGATATATCTCATGCATCTGTCCTGTATTTATTATCATGAAGTTAAAAAAGAAAAAATAAAGAGTTTGGGTTTGGTTTGGTTTTTTTTTATGCTTCTGTATTGAAGTACATCTCACTGAAATCAACTTATGATTTGGCAACTGTTTTAAAAGCAGGTTATAAAATAAATGAAAAACTGGAAGAAGTTTATTTTCTACATTGCTTCATTGCTGGAGGAATTCTGGAGGTCCTTCCCATCCTTGGTAGTCTTTGCATATTAAGAGGTCCATTCAGAACTCGACCTTTGTCGAAGTCTAGAGGATGGTCCAGAAAGACATTTCCAGATGATCACTCTTTTCCCAGAGTAAATAACCAGATAGATACACTGAATCACTCCGTGGAAAAGTTTCTCTTTGCACTGTTTTATAAAGCAGTCTCGATGTTTTAGAAATTTTTAGACTGGTAAGGTGAATTACATCTGAGTGCTAAACTTTAAATAGCTAATGAGGACAAGCTGAGAGAGTTGGGGTTGTTCAGCCTGGAGAAGAGAAGGCTCCAGGGATACAGTATAGTTCCTTCCAATATCTTAAGGGGGCCTACAAGAGAGACAGGGAGGGACTCTTTATGAGGGAGTGGAGCGATGGGATAAGGGCTAATGGTTTTAAACTGAAAGAGATGAGACTCAGGTAGATATTAGGAAGAGATTCTTTAGTGTGAGGGTGGAGAGACTTTGAAACCGGTTGCCCAGAGAAATTGTGGATGCCCCATCCCTGGAGGTGTCCAAGGCCAAGTTGGATGGAGCTTTGAGCAACCTGGTCCAGCGGCAGGTGTCACATGGCAAGGTGGGGTTGGAACTGGATGTTTTTTAAAGTCCCTTCCAACTCTAACCATTCTATGATTCTTTGATAATGTTAAGTTACTTTAATTTGGATTTTGTGCTATGCAACAAGGTTCCACTAAACAGATGAGTGCTTAAATGATTACAGATTATTTGATGAAAAAGGAATACTCCAGCAGCAAAATATATTTTTAAGTATTACATGTGGGCACAAAAATGTAGTTTTATTTTGCATTGTTACCAAGGAAGCAAACAGAATGTTGTCTGAAACAAAATCTTAAGGACTTCAGGACCTTCTGCCAAAATCTAACTGTACACCTCAAAATGGAATTGCCATGCCTAAACGGTAACGGATTAGTGATACTTAGAAACCTGTATTCATATTTGGCAACTAAGGTCCACCTCTAAATGTTAAATCATTCAGTGATATATTGTCTTATATATCTGATCCAGATATTTCAACAATTTCATGGAATCAGCTCATTATTTGTGCCACATTTAAAGAAGTTTAACCTTCCTGTATGTACTAGTCAATCTTTTAAAGCAGATGATGCAATCTTGTAAATTTCTTTTGATAATTAGTGAAGCAAACATAATATGCATGAACACATTTGTACTCCTGATTGTGACATTTTNGGAGCCGCCCCAGCCTTTGACGGCTGCTGGCCTGGGTTGCATCCCATCCAGATTTCTTAAATCCGGCTATTTTATTGTTTGCATATAAACTGGTTGCTGATGAGAGGCAAGTGGGTTTGTTTAATTAAAAAAAAAAAAAAAAGAAAAAAAAGAAAGGAGGCAAGCATCTGTGTTATTCTGCTGTCTTTGAACTCCATATAGAGTCTGGGCTCCTTCCAGCAGTTCTTTTGCAAAGCTTTGAACATTTGTGTGATTTGAATTTATAAATTGTGAGATTTTAAGCTTTTCCCAAATTGCTGACAATTCTAGTTCACTTTCCAAAGAGCTGCAGAAAATAAATGTAATTTTGGAGGCACAAAGTGGGAAACTAATTAAGCTGCATTCCACAGTCATCTTTAGTTTTTAAAGAACTGTCATGCTTAATTGCTTTAATTTTACTTGATATATTATGCGGCAGGTTTTCTATAATCACATGTAGGATGTCATACATTGCAGATTGTTTCCAACTGAAGTATGTGGGGACAGAAATCTCATAGGGCTGGTAATCAAATAGGAACTCTCCACCTTGAGGTCAATGCTTTGAATAATACCTACATAAATAATGACCAAATGTTGTTTACATCTGGTGGCAGTTTGGGAACTTGTTTGAATGTTTCAGTCCAGTTCCTATTACAAAGAACTAGCTTGCCTTTTCATTTTATTTTAGATGTCATTATAAATTCAACTTTGCAACCACTAAATGAACACCATAACTGAATTTCTCTTTCCTGCTGGTTTATACACATTGGATAAAATCACGCTACTGTAATTGTTGAAACTGTAAAGGAAAGGTACAGAGCTATGTTTTCTCAGGGTGTCAGTCAGCAAAAATATATGGGGAGCAAAAATTTTTGACACGTAAAAACTAACACTTTTACATTTTTGTTTGTATGTATGTTTGTTTTCTTTCTTTTTTTCTTTTTTCCCATCCAGGAATAAGCATATCTGTGGAGGTACTTTGATAAAGGAAGAGTGGGTTCTAACAGCAAGGCAGTGCTTCCCTTCTCGGTACAGTAGTCTGTAGCTTTGAAATATTGAAATACATCTATTTTCTGGAACTTATCAGCACAACATTTCTTAAGTGTAGCATTTTCCCCTCCTGTTTGGCTTTAGCACTACTTTTCTGATTAAAAGACCCATGGGACCTTGGTATTTACTGTAATTATTGTTGTTAATCTAAAAGAGCTCTGGCTATTCTACATAGCAGTATAAATATGTTTTCCAAGAGTAATGGTTAGATAATTGCCTCTTTATAAAAACAATCTCATGCTTCTGCTTAAATGGACAGAATAATATAGAAAAATTGTGTAAAACTCAAAAAGTTCAAAGGTTCATATTGTCCAAGCTTCTAAATGTTTAGATAGTATTCGGAAACAAAAATTAGATTTTAGTCACAGTTAAAGATAAAATTATGTAGTGGCTTCAGAGCAAAAACTTACATCCAAGCATGTTGATTTTGGAATAGCAGTTGGCAGCATAAACCCATTTCTAGTGAAGTGTATTAGTTAAGACCTTCTAGCATAATCATATTAAGTAGAGTTTTTTGAGTTACTTTATTATACACTCAGCAAAATCCTAACCTCCTTTACCTCATTTAGGTATAAAGATTTGAAAGACTACAAAGCCTGGCTTGGAGTCCATAATATCAAAGGAAAGGGAGAGGAGAAGCACAGACAAGTTCTGAATATCTCCCAATTGGTTTATGGCCCCGCAGGATCAGATTTGGTCTTACTGAAACTTAGCAGGTAAGTAGCTGTTATTGCCAATTCCAGGATTTTCAACTGATAAATGAGTTTCTTCCTAAATAATGCTTGCAAATTCAGTTCTCTACTGTTGTGATGCTGCAGATGGTGTCTCCACAGGGTAAACATGCAATTGTAAGCAATTTCATCTGATATATGCAGAAATGCAGATTCATTTACCTCACTCAGAAAACAGATGTTACTTCTGAAAAATCATACCTACACTGTTTGTGCTGTTGTTATTTTTGTTTGCTTTAAAAAAAAAAAAAAACAACCAATACCCCGAAACAACCCACATTGACTGGTTTTGTTTAATTTTGGGGTTTTTTTCTTATTATTTTAGTTTATAGAATAAGCATCAAATTGTAATTGAGATCCTTGTTTATAGATGAGCTTTTAAAATTTCTCCATATTAGCAAAACTATATATTTAAATGAAATGCCATCATTACTTACTTTTTAGATGAAACCCCAAGTTAAACAGCATGGAAGTGGTGACAGCATTTCAAGAAATCTTTTTGACAGTTAACAGCTGTAACACAAAAAGAGGTCGAAGAATCCATCCTATTCTTCAAAGATGGAAAAGAAAGGAAAAGAAAGGCACAGCTTTTAATTGCTGTGGTCTTTAACAGATTTAATGTCATTTTAAAAATAGGTTTTAGATTGTGAAGCATAGTCAATTTTATCTGTTATTTGTTTTCTCTTTTCAGACCTGCCATATTGACAAATTTTGTAGAAATAATCCGATTGCCCATTTCTGGATGTACCATTCCAGAGAAGACCAGTTGCAGTGTTTATGGATGGGGATACACTGGATGTAAGAAACTATTTTTAAAAACTAAATGAATACGTTGACAGCTTACTTCCTCTTGTCATTATAGGTGAGGCTGCTGGTATTGCCTGATGCCACAGTTGTCCAGCTGTAAATCTTTAAGCATTTTTATCTAAGAGATCATTTAGTATGAAATATTTTCTATTAGTCCATTTTTTTTCCTCGGTTTTGTTTTGTTACAGTGACAGGCAAAATGAGTCAAACATTTCAAAAAATGAACTAGAGAAAAATATTACTCTATGGGTTTAAAAAACATGGCAGATTTTTTTTTTCAGAGTTCTAACCCTTTTTTGAAAAATTCTGGTTCATCTAATTGAGCAGTCTTTTTCTGTACCCCAAAGCAGGCTGTCCTTTGGAAAAACTAGTACAAAGTCATGTAATCAAAGACATAATTAACACACACACAAAACAGTGAACTAGGGAAGCACAGGCAGCCCTAAGTCTGGCATTTCCTAACTTTTGAGTACTTGACTTTGCAACCTTACTAGTGTTTATTAAACACAGTTTTTGCGTGAAGTAAATACAAATATGTGGGAGAACAGACATTTATTTAGTCTGGCAAATACTATATCTGTCTAATTATGTGTTGATGATAAAGTTAATAGCTGCCAGTTGACAATAATTACTCCAATAATTACTGTGCTCAAATGTCATTTTGCCACAGACCCTGAGTAAGCAGCAGCAACATACTCACCCTGTCCTGGAAGAAGAGCAGAAACTAGACTGTAAATCTGAGGCTCTTTTCCTTGTAACTATTACTCCGCTTTTCTTTGTGGGTGGCAAGTAATCTGTACCAACCCTCTCCCAGATGACAGCCTTTGATGTTCCCAGCATGGCCATATTAGCCATTCTCAGGGGGGGAATGGCTGCCAGGGATACAGGGAAGTCGGGCTGGAGCACAGTGCAGCATCACAGGAAAGCTTAGCTTAAGAGAACTGATAAGAATTTGCAATGTTGTGGAGTTATGTAATACACTAAATACTAATATCTGTCATCCAAGGACTTTGTACTATATTTTATGTGCTACTTAGTATAATCCTCCAGCATCCTAGTCTGAGAAGAAAGAAGTGTTATGTCCTTTTTTTTATTTTTTTTTTTAAAAAAAGTAGGATAACAATTTATTGAAGGGCAAACTTGGTGTTTTCTTTTGATGGCTGTGCAGAGAACGGGCAGGTCCAGGCCCTTTATTTATCTTCGCAGCTTGTACAGACTTGTCTTTCGACATGTAGAACAAGAGCAAACTCCACAGGGCTCCTGCTTCCTGACCTTCACACTGATGAATGGAGATTGCACAAAGCTGTGGCTCTGCCCTTGCAGGCACAAAGTCATTCAGTGTAGCTGAGCCAGCACAGAACCAGAAAAACTCTGCTCTGCTACAGTATTTTTCAAGTCACACGTCCTTCCCTAGGCCATGGCTGGCCCTGTTACACATTAACTCATATTTAAGGCAGGGAGCAAAACCCTTCCTGTGCTGATGGGAGTGATAACATTCTGAGACCCGCTTTTTCTGATTTCTGTCACAGGGCAAGCTGGTGGTGGGCTGTAGAGTAAACCCAGTTCCCTAGCACTTCATTCTAATAGAAAAAAAAACATCTCCAGATATTCTCAGAGAACTGAACAAACATGTGCACCACACAAATTTCTTGCAAATCTCATGTGTAGCAAATATAAGAAATCCAAAAGACAAATACATGATAACAGTGAGAACGGACAAATATGTGAGGACTGGAGAGAAAGCACAATAACTGAAGTTACATGAGTCAGTTTATCCAGTCTGTATCTTCAATTTTTTTTCCTCTCCCTAAAATAGAATAATGTTTTCATTTTCCTTTCAATCCTAGTAGTTAACTATGATGGCCTTCTGCGGGTAGCAAACTTATTTATTTTGGGAAATGAGAAATGCAACCAATATCTCAAAGGGAAGATCACCGTGAATGAGTCAGAAATCTGTGCTGTGGCTGAAACCATCGGTGCTGGCCCTTGTGAGGTAGGTATTACATTTCTTAATATATTCTTAGCAGCCATCAACCTGGCTACTTCTTTCCCTGACATAATTTGTTAGACTTTTTTATAATTATTCTCTCTCCATTAAACATGTACAAAAAAAAAATATTTTACTCTTTTTCATTGGAAAATTATGTGCATTTCTAGTGATCTATTTTCTTCCAGAGGGCAGGAAGAGGTTCATTTGCTTCGATTTCACTTTACCACCACACCAATAAAAGGATTTACACTAATGGTAAATGTAATCATATGACTAAACACTTTGCTAGACTGAGACAAATTGGTGTTCTATATAATAAAAGCTAAAGTGGGCTTTGTGTTAGCACCAACAGTATATTTCAATTTAGTAGAAAGCAAAGGCTGGAAAAAATTTTGCTACTGAGTTAGATGAGAATTTGAATGCCAAATACAAAAAATGTTACTGCTCATCAAAGTTGATAAAGTTATGAAGGAAGGAGAAAGATCCAAATATGTACTGAGGTTCAATATTAGTCATGAGGCTGGAGCATTTCGTCTCCCTAATCAAGCCTGAGGAATGTGTCAGTGAGGACAGGAGAACAACTTCAGTGAAATAACAGTTTGATAAAGTTATTTTGCTTGGGATCAGTCTTGACGATGCAGAAAAGACATCTGAGGAGAAATGCTGTAAATCATTTATTACAGAAAGACATAATTTTTTGTGTGGAAGATGTGCCTGATGAGATGATATCTAAAAGGAGGATAGTCATGAGTATTATCATGCATTTAATATCTGAAATAGAATAAATGAATTCCTAATACTGATGTTAACCAAGCAGTGAAATTTTCCCTATCCAGGGGTACTAGCAAACCATGGAGAGACAAGGTCTTTATCAGGCTGAAGCCTCTTCTATTTATTATTAATATTCTAAAGGATCTTTTTGTTATTGCAAAATATTTTCTTCAAAATCAAATATTTAATCATAAATGAGCTCTTAGACATGTCAGGCCTTATAAATGAAACATCTGCATTGAAGTCTGCTGGGGATCCTGCACTTTGTTTTCCCCTGCAAGAAGAAATGGACTGAATTAATATTAGCAATCTGTCTTAATCACTGCTTGGTTTCCTGCTCCCTGAGTTCCCCTTTGAAGCTACTTTCCTCAGCAGAGAACAGACAGAGAAACAAAATCAGATTGGCAGGTGAAACTCCACTCCTGAAAGTGTTTTATGAGCTGCTCTGATGGTACTGACATAGTTCAGTGTTCATGTGGGAACTAATCTGCAGTCAGTCAGAAAAAAATCCCAACAAACTTAATAAAGGTCAAGCATTGTTGTGTCTCTGGTGATCCAGAGAGAATGCAATGCTAATTGTCAGCTTTTATTTTTTGAAACAATGTCTCTCTATCTGATATCTGTCTAGTTTTGCAGCTAGTTTGCTAGGTTCAGGACACATTTTGCCTGGATAAGAACTGCAGTACCTATGTTGAAGTCCCAAATCTGTGTGAATGAATCTAAATTACCATTTCAGTCCAATTTAAAATGGATGTATTTTAGTGCTAAATAACACCCCAGTCAGAGTTGGTCACATTCCAAATTTTCAGTGAATGCATGTACTGGTGTACAGATGTCTCATTCACTCAGAATAAAGAAAAAGAGTATCTTAAAAAGATATGTCTCAAAATTATGCTTACAAAATCTTACCTTTTATTATGTTTGGGATGCCACCCCCCTTCCTGTCTTTCCCCTGGCCCCTCCCCAGCCAATTAGTACCCATAGATTCTCATCCTAGGGCCTTGCACGATGATTGATCTGCCTCTGTCAGTAGATGATGCAAAGTCCATTAAAATAACAAAGATATTTATCAGTCAACTCACTTCCTGCTCCACTGGTTTATGTACAGATAAACAAATACTGCATTTGCAGGTCACTAAAAGAGGAGAGTAAGATCTGGTAGTCTAAAGTCACTAGAATCACATGTGAAGATGGATCACAGGGTTTAATTTGCACAGGAAGCAACCAAAGGTCAAAGGCTAACCTTCACAATGGTTTGTAGAAGTTCTAATTGTGAAAAAAAAAAAAAAAAGTTTTTGGGAGCTTGTTTTTTTCCTATGGCATGAACAGGACAAAATAGGACTCTATTGCCTGTTCATTGAGTTATGTCATCCCCAAAATACACCCCCCCCAAAAAAATAGTAGATGGTGGGAGCTGTGTCTTGAAGTATTTTCAGAAGTGACATTATGTTTAATTTTTCCTAGCGAGATTATGGTGGTCCCTTGGTTTGTGAGCAAAACAGGCTGAAGATAGTAGTTGGTGTCATCGTTCCTGGCCGTGGATGTGCTATTCGAAATCGTCCTGGGATTTTTGTTCGGGTCTCATATTACTCTCGGTGGATACACAAAATTATGATGACCTACAGAAAACCCTGAAAAACTCAACATCTTCCATTCAAAGAAAGACTTTGGACAACATGGATTTAAAATGTAATGTAAATATCAACAGTTTTTTAACTACTTGATAGTCAAGTTTGTTGAGCTTCTTTTAATATTTATGGGTGTTTTGATGTTTTTGTCTATCAGTGTTGTTTTATAAATGTTGGAGTGACTTACAGTATATGCAAGTATGGTGACATATCTCCTGAAGATACTTGAATGGGTAAACAATTTTGCAAAAATATTATTACTGGATGATAAATGGTTTTGTAGAAATAGATCATATGACCTCTTTTATGCTGCTCTTCAGATTATCTTAGAAGGAGGAACAAATTAGAGTTTTATTTAACACACCTTATTCTTTCTATGAGCCATATAATTCTCTTCATATATGACAAAAGACCTACTGAGAGATAGATACATCTGTCAAGGACAGCATATATGATCATATTTCTCTTCTCCCCTTATAAGAGGTCAAAGATTTCAATACTTCATTAAGAACCAGTCTCCTTAGAAATTAATCTTTTCATTACTCATGGATTTTGACAAGCCTGCCATCATGGAAGTCAACATCATTTCCTTCCACACAGCACTTCCACTCTAGTTCTGCACTGTGTGTATGTAATTCCCTGACAGATATCTCAAAATCCCTTTTGGATGAGGGAAGAGACATAGAAGTGAATTGGTTAGCAAATTATTGATCATGTGTTTAAAGTTAGTCCAAGAAATAGCTGTGAATTTACAATGTTAAAGAGAGTATTTAACACAGTTTGAAAAGTTAACCTTGATTATCTACTGACAGATGACTTTGGCCATTAAAAGAAATTTCAATCCAATATGCCCAAATCTTTATCAACAGACAAGTGTTTAAAATTCAGTTGATTCTAGCTATTTCATGGAAATAACTCTGTATTTACGGCAGGAAAAAGAATAGTTCAATGTGGCACCTGGCTGGGAGACTTAATACTGGGAAAAGTTGTACATTAATAGTCTTTCAGAGACTTTAATAAAATCTTACCTAGGTTTGGATGAAATTATATCTTTTGTAGAATTTCTTTCAGGGTAATAAAATTATTGCTGAGGTTGATATGATCTTGTATGTAATATGGAAAACATCACCAATACTTTAGTAGCTTGTGTTTCCTGCCTGTATGTAGAACCATCATTTTCCTTTATGTTGATGGGGAAAGGGAACAAATAATCAGCATCTGTGAAAACCGCTTGTTCTCCTTTAGGCCTTTAGTTATATGGCTGGAAGTATTATACAAATATGTTGTTATAGGTGGCACCAATTACCCTGTAATTTCTCAAAAAAATGATAGAACATATATCCATTGTTAGTTTTACTACTGTACATGTAATTTCATAAGTAACTGCACTGTTACTTCACTTGTGACTATGTAATTGTATGTTTTTCCAGTAGCAAATTGTATGGTATGTGTATCATATCTTACTGCATAGCTGACATCCCTCTGTAGACATACAAAAGGACATTTCATTCAGAAGACGCAGGGTTGAATTCTGCCCTGGCAGAGAGTAACCAGTTCCAGGGAGCTGCCTTAGGAGGCAGCCCACGTGTTGGCTCACCAAATTATTTTCTTCAGCAGTGCACTTTGACTTCAGTGGGACTCAAATATGTTCACATCTCCTGATGAATTGGGATGAGTTTCAGCCCATGCTTAAGCAGCTTGGCTCGCCGAGATTTGTGTCAAGCATCCAGCAGATTCTACTGGCACGTTGGAAGAAGTCTTTCAGCAAGCAGAGCTTCTGAAATTCCTCCTGATGTAAATAGTCTCTTTGGACCAGATGCGACTTCTCTGTACAGTGGATCTGAGGTTGTGGATGCTACATGGATAATCTGTCCTGATCTATTCTGGCTGCCTCTGAAGGCTTTATGCTCCTTTTGGGCTCTCTTACTTACTGGGCCTAAAGAGGGCAGGATTTAGCCTGTTGTACCTGCAGTTAATTATTGCCATGTATGTGAAGAGTGTATTCTTACTAAGTATATACTGACCATATCTTATTGAAAGGATTAACTTTTTAAGAAAGACTTTTAAAGAACTCCGAGTGAGTTTGAATTCAGTCACAAGTAGAATGTGGATAAAATATATAATTCCACGTTCACTCTTTGTATTCTAAGAATTGTTATGTGCTCACTGTATTATATTTGCAGGCATTTTGTTATGTCTATCTAAAAAAAATCAAATCCTAAAATATTTTAGTTACAAGCTTCTGCTGTGCAGAAGGCTGATTTTATATATATATATACACACATATATATATATATGATAAAAATACTGTTTTTTGTTAGACAACGTGTAAGGATTTTTACCTGTTTGTTCTGGGCAGCACCGCAGTAAAATAAATTGTGCAGAGCTGATGCTCCAGAACTTAACATGTTTGTATGTACTTGCTTATCAGGTGCTCTCGCTCTCCCTGTCTCAGGATGGAGGGCACGTGAGACTCTGAAGAGCAAGGGAAGAGAAGAATAATGAAATGTGGTAATGAATTTGTACTTCATTTATTCCTGTGAATATTTCTTGTTGGTACCAATGGTACCGTACCAGGCAACTGTTATAACTACAGGATTCTCTTAAGAAAGGACACTCTATAGGTATTTTTTCACTGTTCTAACATTTTTCTCTCTGTAATAACAAGGGAACCTGATTTAGTGCCCATCTAAATCGCTGGAAAACCTCTTACTAACTTCAGCAGGATCTGGACTTTACTTTGTAGATATAACTTTATTCATAATAGAATTAAAGGGTACAGAACTTAAATTCTTATCTAAGGACACTCTTAGATACTCCATTAAATTTCATCTTCATTCTCCATGCTAATCCTTGGTCTCTGAAAAGTGTAATAACTGGATATAATTTTTTTTTTTAATTAAACCCTAAAAGCTACTGAAGTTAGTTTGACTTAATTACTATTTTCTTTGGGCATTGGAACTGGCTGATGCTTTTTCCTTTCATTAATGGAAACATTTTACCATTAAAAAAAAACTTTTTTCCCTCTCTTTTTCTCTCATAAACCTCATGACCCTCAGAGAAACTGTAGCTTTTATTGGGAATGTACTGGTCTAGATTTTTGCTGCTACTGCTGAAATCTTCTTCTCTAGTTTAAAATTCTCTGAGGCATTCTGCAAACCCTTGCTGCAGGTAATGCCAATGTACTTGACAGAACTATTCATTTGAGTTAGAGCTTTTCAGACGAGGGTCCAAATATGTCTCTGAGGGTCAAAAACTACTCAGGCAAAATGTCCCTTGAAATCAGTGAATGTGATTGTCAAAAGACGGGGGCTGAAAGTTGCTCAGTGCTTTTTCCTATGGTCGTGCACTGAACTACATGCATCCTTGTACACTGAAAAGCACACAGAATCTCAGCACCAGGGCAACTGCAACAGGAGGTGAGGCTTATTGCCATCCTTCTGGAAGGCTGGTTGTAAACTAGCTGACCCCCTCAGAACCTCTATGAAACCTATTGGATTGGTTGTTTAGCCTTGTTTCCTTATCAATTATTTTTTTTTCCTCCCTCGCATGCACTGGTATATTATTGTTTTGTGAATGTTGGGGCTGCTGGCAGGAACTAACATGGCTTTTCACCCTAAATTTTGACAGTGTTCCTTTTTAAACACACTCTTGGGCATTTATGTATGGGATCTAACTTCAGGGAGCTGCTTGTGGAATTCAGTGTATGATAAGATTATTTTTTCATATTTAAGTAGGAAAAATAATGCTCCCATTAAATACAACTAGCTGAATGCCTAAGGAAAAGGGAACACTGTGGTTATAACGTGTATTACAAATCTTCTGTAATTAACGGCATCTTCATTAGTTAATAAAGTTGGTATTTTTGTAACCTTGTTTACTCTTATTATTCTTAATAAAGTATTTTATAAAAAACGACAACTTAATTAGCATTATATTTCTTCTTTAAAGATTTGGAACTCCATTGCTAGGCTCCCAATTCTAATTTCAATGATGGATTTTAGTTTGCAGAATAAGGAGAATTTGTACCTTAAAGTACAAAAAAAAGTAAATTTGGACCTTCATGTGTACAATTGCAGAATTGCACGTAAAAGGAAAGGTACAGCCAAATCCATGCTGTGAGTCCCCACAAGCTTCATGATGGAATTCTTCACTGAGAACAGCCTAAGTATATTACAGAGAGAGTATATTAACCTAAACATGAATACTTGCCAAGAGGTTTATAGTATGAGAGACTTGGAATTTTAAATACGCTTTTTAATATACTTTACACTTCAGGAAAGGGCTCCCCTTGCTGTGTCACTTAGTCTTACTGGTGCTACATAAAATGATAAAAAGGAGACCAATAACTTGCAGAAACCTGCATCACTTACTGTCAAAACCAGCCAACAGCAATAGCTGGTGAAAGAGGGAACAAGCAACACCCTTAGGAGCCCTTCCAGATTACTACTTCTGTCCAGCTGAGTACTGTCAAGTTCTTACAGCATCACTGCATTCTAGTTCGGTAAGTTCAAACAAGGGACAGTAAGTTCACTACTATTTTTTCATTATCCAGAAGAAATTTCAAAGTTTTAAGCATTTCTACCTTAACTGATTTTTTTATTATTTAAACATAGTTGTTAACAGCTCCAGTTATATCAACATTCTTCAAATAAGAATATGTATGTATGTATGTATGAATGAAGTTTGCTTCTGAATTTTCCATAGTAAACATGACTTTCTTCTTGTTTGTAGTCCAAAAAGGAGATTTCCTAATTGATTCATAAAATCTGTGGATTTTATCAGGAACTCCTGAAATCAATGGGAGACTTGCCAACAACTACAACCATCCAGAAATGCTTCCAAAGTTATAAAAATCTAGAAATAGTCCATATGTCAAAACTGTATCTTGCTATAGTTTTACATTCAAAGTGTTAAGGATGTTCAGGTGACCTGCCTACCTCCTGGGAGCCATGAGAATTAACTGCCTGTACAGCAATTTGCACAACAAGGATCTATAAAGAGATATTGCTTTCATATTGCATTCTGTGACCACCTTATCTTTTGTAGTTGCAAGAACACTATAATCTGCAGATGATAAATGATGAAAACCCACATCAATGCTCAGTATTTGCTTTCTGTTCTTTGTTATTTAACAAGCCTCATGTAAACAGAACAGGCCATTTAGTGGAGTTCAGTTGTGCATCTACTCTGCTTTCAAAAGCACCGATTTCTGGACAGCTATGTTCCAATAAAAAACATATGCAATAAATAGAAAAGAAAACAGCTGGGAGAAAAAAGGCAAACCATAAAAAAAGTTAATGTCAAAGTAAGCCCCAAAATGAACAGATAATTTTTTTTTCATGTTGACTCAGTTTTTGTAACACGCGATATATGGTGTGAAAAGCTGCAATAGAATAGCTTAATAGCCTTAGCTTTCCTGAAGCTGTTTCACTTTGGTTTGGAAACAGTGAAGAAGGTCCAGTGAATTCTCCATATGGTTACAGAGGATGCAGTGCAAGTTGTGCTTCTGTGTCTGAGGATCTGATCCTACTTGCATTGAAATCACTGTCAAAACTCCATCTAGGCCTAATGGGTATGCCCTATATCCTCCTCCTGAACCCATTGGACCGTGTTATGGGGCTCTTTGAGACCCTGACTTAGTCAAGAACTCAGACATGTACCCAACTGGACCTTACTGGCAGAGGAGAAAATACAGGTTTTACTTCAAACCTGGGCATCAAAGTTCCATTGCAGATTATCCACTTTGCTCAGCCAGAGTCTAAGTGAATATAGGGATCAGATGATTTGCTTACTATTCAAGTATTTTTCATTAATAATAATAATTAAAAGAAAGCCTGACAGATGCAGTTATTATTAATGTACCTTTTATGACACATATGTAATACATGATAATACATTCCTTAGGGAATTTCTTAGGGAAAATCTCTCCACCAAAGCAAAAAACTGTACCAGTTCAGTGCCTAAGAGATGTTGGCATTTGCTTGAGATATCTCAAGTTTGTTTGACCTATCTCAAGATGTGTCTATTTAAGCTACTGTTGTCCTCAACTGGTTTACAGGAGAAAAAAAATATATACAGAACAGTGCAATTCACAGCAATTCATTAGAAAAAAGGCAGGAAATATGGCAATAAATCACACATTGGATTAGATGAGGCTAGTGGAAAACACAAACAGGGATATATAATCCTTCTCTCTCCTTGAGAGTTTTACCTTGAGTAATATTCAAGTTTGTAGTATTAAATTCTGTTCAGATTATACTGACTGAAAATTTTCCAGATGGTTTTCTTTCCTTGAGGATTAATGTCAGCATGATACACAGACTGAGCAAATATGCATTTACATCAACATTGCTATTTATTACAAACCATGTCAACAATAGTCTCATGTCTTGGGTGTAAATATGCCATCTGCTGTTCAGCTTCATGTTTAACAGTACTGTTACTTCACATGACAATTACAAAAGCTGCCATCACATTTTCTCTCCTATTTTTATTTATTTATTTATTTATTTAGTTAAATCAAAGCTCAGAAAATTTGCTGTTCAGAGCAGTGTAAGCTGTGAAAGCTTTACATTAAGTGTTCGCTTGAAAACCTCTGTTTCTCATTGCTGCTTATCCCCATGAGGCAGCTGAGTCCAAGTTATTGCCTGATCCTATAGTTCGTTGAAGTCTAGGTTTCTTTTGGAGAAGTCCCCACATAGCCTTAATTTCTCCTTTGAGCATACTCAGAATATGTCTCTAAGATTACCTTTAGGAGGTGAAAACTCATAGCAGTCCTGAAGTATTTAGATACCAAGCCTTCAACTATCACACTGAAGTTCTTAGCTTGCCATCAAGCACATTAATGTAAGAAAAGGAATATGTTGGTAAGCTACATGGCTTCTACATGTTCCGCATCAGCAAGGGTTGGCTGTCCCTGCGGAGGTGCTCCACAGTCATCTCTCTATATCAAAGCATCCATTCATAGCCAGAGAATTGATGCACTGAGCAGTAAAGCACACAGATTACACATGGACACACAAACAAACGCACACCAGACCCACACAAATGCATACAGATGCCTTCACAGTGGTATCTAGTTAACTAATGCAGAACTTCTTGGTCTACACAGATACCTTAGGAAGAGGGTTAAAACCTTGTTTTTTCCCTGTCCTTCAGAGCTGGGCTAACAGAAGTGACTTAGTATAGGAATAGGACAACCTGAGAAGAACTTTTTTCCTGCCAGAAACATTTATCTCACTTTGCCTAATAACCAAGAATAACAAGGGGAAGCTTAGTGGTGACAGCCAGGAGCACGAATTTTTCACATCCTGAATTTGCACACTTGTGTTGGCAAACTTATGTAGTGTAAGCCTGAATGGCGAGAAAATGTCTTATGCACTTCAGCTTCTTCGCATGTGCCCTGGACTAGCTGAATCCAAACCAATTCAATAATTTCTGCAGTGACAGCATGTTCATGTCTATTCCTGTGTGTGTGTGTTCATGTATGTATATACATACATATCTATTCTGCTTGAAGCAATGTAGAAGCTCTGGCATTGGTGTTTATTGTCCTGGAAGTAGAGAAGTAGACCTGATTAGAGTTCAGCCACCTGTATACTGCTTTGGACCTATAGGTCTAACTATAGGCTGCATGTGAAGGCCCCAAGAGTTAGGAATTCAAAAGCTCAGCCTTGGCTCTTAAGATACTCAAACCCTCTAAGGAATCAATACCAACCATTTGCACCTACTCTGCTAACTGAAAGGGTACAGGGGCCTATGGAGACCCTTTTGGATTTTTTTTCCTTAATTTTGTTAGGTGTCACGAGAGGTTGGCCTTGTCTTAATGTCAAAGCTGTCTTAAAAGCAAGTATTTTTCCTATAGAAACCTACTTCCATTCTGGAGCTATGTCTGAGCTGTTATCTTTGTTCATTTGGTTAAGAGTCTCTTCTAAAGTTCTGGATGTTTTTTCCAGGCTGACCTCTTGCTTTATCTTAGCAGAGGAGCCGGACTGTATTTAAAAGCATGGTGTTCTTTAATCCCCTCTGATGCTATTTAGTGTTAACAACATTTTAGTTCATCATTTTAGTTCATGTAGCTCCCCAACACTAAACCCTGAACATTAATTCTTTTAACTTTCTAATTAAGTCTTATTTTTAACCCTGCTTTCCTGCCTGGTTTAGACATGTGCTTGGGGAAAAAAAAAAAAAAGGTTTAAAAGGCTTTTCAGTTTTCTTTAGCTGCCCCTTGCATTAAACCTACTAGATTTTCTTATCGGTACTTTTTCCCATCATGACATGCAGATCTTACCAGCTCAGTCTGCAGGAATATGTCAGTTTTATTGGTATGTTTGACAGAGACCAGGCTGGTTTCCAACTGAAATCCATTTATTTTCCCTCCAGCATGCTTGCTTACCTCCCCAGGCTCCCGCTCTGTGAGGCTTCCTCCAGAGAGGTATTTCCCTTCCTGTTTGGTTATGGATCGTGCATTCCCTTTCAAAACCGGGATCAGAGTTTCCTTTCTTTCCCACTCCACACTGGGGAGGATGGACTTTTCTTCCCATTTCCCTCACATCAGGAGCATAAAATGCTGCTTACCTTTTAAATGGTTTTGAGCAGCTGTGGGGCTGATGCAAGCTCAGGCAGCCAAAACCTATGGGAAGACACCTCAACTGGACATAAAACAAAAGTTTTGGATGTGCTTCCCTTTTAAATATTTAAATATAGTTTTGGCATTCCTGTATTCCTCTGAATAGTTATTTCAGGCACTTAAGAATTTGTGAATTCCTTTCTTGGATCAGATGTGGAGAGGCAGTGGTGTTTGCACAGGCTGCAGCACAGTGTGATCCAAGGGACTCCTCAACACTGCTGACAAACAAGGGCTCCAATCTTTTTTTTCTTTTCTTTCCCTACTGAGTTTTCTTGCTTATTTTCTTGTTTGTCTCGTTTGGTTTTTTTGTACTTTATTATTACGTTTTAATGCTGACAGGAAGAAAATAAACAGGGAAGAGTAGGGCTGGTGCAAGTGATGTGTTTGAATTGTCCACTGCTTAAGATTTATGGTCTGCTAAGGACAGCTTTTTGGAATGTTCTTCTCCACTCCTCTCTCGGCAGTTTTCTTGGCCTACTTAGTTTTCTGAAGACACTTCACTTTCTCTATTTGGAAAGTGCTTTTCTCATTATATTCTCTGTAAGAGTGGAAGTGATGAAGTCACTTTGTCTCTCTTCTCCCTTCCCCCTACCCCACACTGCTGTCTGTGTCCCTGCTGGACATTTTCCTTCTACAAAATAAAGAGCAATGTGCTACTTGGGCACAAGTAAGTTGGAGAAGAAAATATAGCAAGTGTACAGAGTGGAGTGGCATTTCTACATTTGCCTTACTCTCTACGGAGACCACGCCTTTGAAAACAGACCTCTGTGGTGTGAGAGAGCAGAAAAAGACAACTCACTCGGGAAAATAGAAAACCTGTTAGAAAAGAGTGTTGCTCATAGAGTAGGTTTTTGATTGTTCATCAAGATGAGCTACTGCCTGCACAAGGGTTGTGCATTGATGCCTGGCTAGAAATAGAGAAGTTCTGTAGAGACAAATAAAAAGGTTAGGAGTTATCCTCAGGGAATTTTAGGTGTGAGAAAGCAGGACAATAATCTTAGGTCCCATCCCATACGCGTGGTCACTGAGGCATAAGGAAACAGTTTAGGAACCACACAGCTTCTGACCACAGCTCATGACCCCTATAGTTGTCAGGTCTTTTTCTTTAGATGATCCACCTGAGAGAAAAATTCAGCTTCAAGGGAGAAATTTCAGCAAGTTGTACTGAAATCACTCAGCAGTCTGCCGCTGACTTCCCTGAGATCAGCCCTTTGCACATGGAGCTGGTTTAGTTTGCTTTGTTTTTTCTGCCTGCTGTGGGCTGATTGAAAAACTGGCCTGAACCAGTTTAAGTCTGTATCTGAATTTAGTCAATCTTTTGACTCCAATTTAGGAGATGAAGATCAAGGGAAGAGAAGGGTTTTTTTTTTTTTAAACATTCTCTTTCAGGCCACATCCTTACTGTAAGTTTTCCCAATTTCACACTTCCATTAAAAGGGGAAGTGTACTGCATACAGAAAACAAATCAACCTCTCCAAGTGAGAACATATAGTGATTTCATTCAGAAACACTCCTTTTAAGGCGCAGAATCTATAAAAACCACACCAAGAGAATACTGTACTCTGTGGTCATTTGTTAGCAAAGCTGACAGGAAATCAAAACTGAAAGGATTCTTCTGTAACTGCCAACTTGCTGTAATGGAAGCCAGGGGAAATATATTTATCTGTTTACTTGACTGAGAAGAAAGAAACCAAAACATATTTTCCTCCAATAGCAGAGGGGAGTTAGACTGTTACTAGTCACTTGTGTGCTAGACTTCCCTCCAGGCCTTTCCTAATGTTTTGTCTAACATTCAAAACAAATAAAGCATCAGCTCTTAGAAAAAGAAAATATTTCACAGATTATAGGAACTAAAAGGATCTTTAAGTACCTAAAATTTCACCTTCCCAGCCTTAGGGATATTGTTCAGTACTTCACGTTATTGAGAACTATGCTTTTGTAGATGATTTTTGCACAACAAAGATTGCATGCCTCTAATCTGGCACAAAACTGCAGCTGCAGTTGATGACAGCCTATTTAGAGGTATGGCTCACTAGGCTTGGTTTTCCCTCCAAAATTAATTTTTATTCCATTTAAATAAATAACATGAACGAGAATGGCTCTGATTACAAGAGATTCTGTCACCTTACTTTGGACATATCGTAACAGATGCTAAATCAGTTGAATTGTATAGGATGGAGGCTACTACCAATATGATACTGCATGTGATTTCTATAGATAGGATCTCTGTAAGAAACGGTTAAATGATGATGTGAAGAATAAGAATAATCTGAAATATTCCAAAATCAGTTTCAGCAGTGGATTTTTCCTTTGCTGCATTGCTCTGATGATACAGAGCTGCCATAATTTTCTTCAATTGCTGTATTTATTGCAGTTGTTCATTGCCATGTAGCAGTCAAAAACTACTGGCAAATCTTGTCAAAGATATTTAATTTGATTAATTTTTCTGTCTGGTCAGATGCAGTGCAGTCAAACCATGGAGGAAAAAAAAAAAATTAAGATGTAGTTCCTAGGGATTGCTAGCTGGTTAAAGCTCTCATAGCTGGGAGAGAGCAAAAATGAGAAGAGGTATTTTTCCTAAGAGGTTCTCTGTGATGTGAATCTTAACATAACTACTTTTGTTGCATGAGAGAGAGCAGTCAGTTTATAGTGGACAAGATAGCTGAACCAGATAATTAATGCATTAAGTTTTGTTGAATTTAAAAATTCTGCAGCAGGAAGCATTATACTTTTAACATGAGATAAATCTGTACATGCCATCATCATACTGTGTGTTTTTAGGCTTTTCAAATGCTCTTGTGATGTTAAAAGTGTTGAGAAAGAATCTCATGCACAGACTTTGTGATATTATTCCCAAATTTTGAATATATCCATAGAAATTCAGCCAGAATAGACAGACTATGTACCTCCTGACAGCACCGTAATACCAACGTGAATAGATTCTGCTGTAACAAACCACCTAGGTCCCTGTTTAGGGCCATAATTAAAAATATGTTTAATTTCAAGCATAAACTTAAGTTCCATTGGTAAGTACCTTCCTTTGAAGACACATCTAATCCAGTGAAATTCATAAAGCACTGTGACACTGGCTGAACGTGGGTAAGGATACGAAGAGTGGACAATACTTGTTTATACTGTACCTAAGCCAGGAACACTATAAACATAAAAAAGACTTCCAAAACCAACATGAATTTAATGGCTCCCTTTCATTCATTTTTTCTTTTTAAAATAGCAGCTTAAGATGACTTTCAAAGGCTCAACAACTGCAATTATATCAGGGAGAGGACACATTCAAATTTACTTCTCCTTTAACCATAGTTTGTCTAACTCCTGTAAAAACAGATGTGCTGTTGTGGTTTACTTTTCAGAGTCTTTATATGTCTGTGTGTAGTTTGAAAAGTAATGCAGAGAACATTTTAATATGGTTGTATTTTAATGGTATTCAGTTCAATTTAGTCTGTGGAGAGCACCTATAACTGGCCAGTGCTCTGGAGCTGAATTTAGAGCATATATCTCTGCAGCATCTATATTGGTTGTCTAGACACATTTCTTAGGATTCAGAATTACAAATGACAGATTGTATACCAGGCCTTAGGTTTATTTGATAAAGTATAGAGATATATTTATAACATGATGATAACTGTATCTGATACATACTTCATTTAAGGTCGGAATAAAGCCCACAACTTTCACATGTGGCAGGGTGAAAACCCTCTTTATGATTACATTATAGAGCAAATGTATGTGTGTATGCATACAAAAGCCCCAGATCTTGACTTTCCAAATTTTTTTTTATAAATTAAACTGTGGTTGATCCTCAAAAGGAATTCTGAAGATTAAAAAAGACTTTAAAAAAACACTTGAAAAATGTACTACAATTACCTAAGTCACATGAAATATTTGATCAACCCAATTGTATTATATTCAAGAAATTCTGCTAAGTCATTTAGCAAAGTTCCACAATTTACAAACAAGGCAATTGCTTTGAGATTAGCATGGAAAAAATGTGGATTAAAAACAAATGTTGGTGAGAAGTGAGGATTCATATGGAAGAACTTGAGGACATGCTTCTTCCTACAAGAAGAATAAATTCTTAAATAGTCTTTTGAAATCAACATGTGTATTAATTCTTTATTACCATTAATTTTTTTTATGACAATACAGATCATTAAACTAGAATTTATTGGAATTATATTCAGTTCTTTTCTCTGAGTCAAGAGTCATTTTATCTTTGACTATCTGTTCAGAGGTTGAGTGCGTTCAGGGGCCCTTATGTCCCTCCCCGTCTCCAGGGTTTCCCTTGCCCTACCCACAGTTCAGGACCCCATCAGTCCCTGCCTCACTGAGATTGTAGGATACTGTCTCCACCTTCCCTAGTCCCTCCTAGCTTTAGCCTGTCCTCATTCTCAGGGAGGTGTGCAATGCCCAGGTCTGGGCCGGCCCCAGCTGCCTCTTGACCTGCGCAGCCATGTCTTGGAGGGATGGGCTATGGCTGCCAGGTCCTGCCCAGGCACCCTGGGGAGATCCTGACACCCCAGGGAACCACCTACCCTCACAGAAGCATGGTAATATTGATCCCCCCTTTTTTTTAAATAATTTAAATACTTAAGTTTTTTGGCTTAGTGGAAGAAGTACAAAATCAGGAAGAAAGCTGCTAATACTCCTTCCTTCTGTAGTCAAGATTTTGTGTCTGCAAGAAGGCATGTCAGCCTGAATTATTTTATTTGATATGAAACATACTCGATATGTTTCCCCCATTCAGTACTTTCACTCTTCAAAACCCCTTTTTTCTACTAAAAATCATTAATTGCTTATTGACACTCTTTGATTCAAAATGGAAATCAAAGATTGATCATTACAAAATACGGGAAAAAATTTCCTCATAGCTTCTTAACAAATATCTTTAATCTTAAGTCAACCATAATTCTAATAAAAAAACACTTCCTTCTTTGGCTGAGAGTTGAGTTCAAGGGCACAACTTTATTACAACACTGTTACATTTAAGGCTTCTCCTGGATCGTTACAAGACCATGGAAAGGTAATTAGCAGATACTGCCTTCATTTTACAGAAGAAGGCATAGATGAACCTGTGCTTCTAATATTTGTAAGCTTTAATTATTTCTATCTACTCACAGCAATAAATTTTACTAGCACATGAAAAACATAAGATAATTGGTGGTTTTCAAAGAAGGCAGAAGAGAATCTAAAGACCCAGTTGCTGATATAAATACGTGGGGAAAAAATACCCAAAAAACCAAATCCTAGCTGTTCTCCGACTCAGTTATTATTAGTCATTAATATAATAATTTTAAGCACCTTCAAGAAAAAAGAAAATACACTAACACTCTTTTTTTTCCTGTCTCTTTGAAAATGACTACAACCCCACTATTCAATATTACTGTTAAAACTTGTGATAGATATTGCAGGATCCTGCAGGATTTTCATTTCATATCATTTTTAATTATTTTTTTTTTTTTTTGAATCACGGAATTGTGAGAGTTGGAAGGGAAATCTAGAGATCATCTAGTCCAACTCCCCTGATAAAGCAGGATTGTCTAGAGTACATTACCCAGGACTGCATCCAGGCAGGTCTTGAGGATCTCCAAAGAAGGGAAATCTACAACCTCCCTGGGCAGCCTGTACCAGTGCTCTGTCACCCTCACCGTAAAGAAGTTTTTCCTCATATTTTTTTATACAGTTATTTTCAGGATCATTTTCCTATTGCTGGACTGGCTAAACACAATTGTTGCTGTATCCACACCAAGATGAAATGCATAGATTTTTTTACAGGAGCTATGTACAAATGTTAGATACATGAAGTAACATATCCAAGCTGAATTGAAAGTGTAAGGGAAATTCTAAAGAGGTAGAATGCAACTAACATTGAAAGTTGGCAAAGACGTTACACAGTTTAACACAAGCTGTTCCTCTTTAATATCATAGTGACAGTTTCATATAAATGACATTTTGTGAGTAATAAAATGACAAATACATCATTAAAATTAGAGACAGATTGCTAAATGGATTAGACTGCAAGTATCTTGGTTTTTTCTTTTTTCTTCCACATGCGTCTTTCATCTCACTGAAGAATTATATGCCAATGTTGTTCATATTGCCAAATCTTAAAACGAGTTTTAAAATTCATTCAGTTCTACCATGCAACAGCTCTCGTGGGAAAGGAAATTCAGCACTGACTTTTTTCTTAATATCCTTGAACAAACCACCCCAAACTCTGTTCTGCAAGCTCTTAGATGTATGCAGTGCCAGGAACATGTATAAAGTAATTGCAGAACAAGAAAGGGTCTCTCTTTTTAGATGATCTTTCAAGAATAAAATCTTCTTTAAGGCTCAGGTTAGAGCATCAAAAGGTGTTATAAAGTTTGGTCTTAGAGTATGCAAGTAACTAACACATTTGGGGATTTAGAAAAGGAATCAGTGAAACCACGTTCATACAGACAAACAGCGTACAAGCAAACCAAATAACTTACACTCTTGTCCTAAAGGAGGCTAAGCGGCTGGCAAAACATATTTTCTTAAAACCTAATCACATAGCTATCTTGAAGGACTTCTAAAGATGTTATACATATAGAGAGGTACACAGAAAGTTTTATAACAGGCTGTCAGAATGTTATAGTACAAAAATAAAATTTTCTTTTGAGTTTTGTGCTCCTTAAGATTATTTAGTGAAAGAAATAATATTCATTATAGAATAATTTAGGAATAGCTTCCTTACTATTCTATTTAAATCCTCCAGGAGTCTACAGATTTTAGAGTATATTTTCATACATAATTGGATTGCAGATTTGAGTGAGTTGTCAAATGTCACTATAGTACACCTATAGCCTGTGCAATTACAATAAACAAAATATTGTTCTGTTAACAAAGGAAATAAGGAAGTTTGATTTCCTGTGAATGTGTCTGCCTTAAATATCTTACTATGTGGGCACATCAAATCTGCCTTACTGAACAATAGGAATCAGTAACGTGAATGGTCCAGGGCACTATGTGTGCTGAAACATAACCATTTTTAGACTCCTACACTTCCTTTAAAGTAAATTTGATCAGAGGATTCAAAAGTTGTTAGAGAAGAATGAACCAATGAACACCTGAACAGTGAGAGTTTGACCATGAGCCAGCAATGGTCCATCACCACAAAGCAGGCCAACAGCCTCCTGTGCTGCAGGGCCGTAAACATGTTTAAGGTCTTGGAGCATCTTACATATGAGGAAAAGCTGAGGGAGCTGGGACTGTTCAGTTTGAGAAACAGTTTGAGGAAGATAAAGGTCAGGGGATATCCTATAAGTATAAATACCTTATGGGATGGTGTAATGAAGATGGAAATAGATCTGTTCAGTAGTAGCCAGTAACTGAACACGAGGCAATAGGCACAAACTGAAATTAAAGAAATTACATTTGAAGATAAGAAAAAAACCCACACATTTTTCCCATGAGGGTGCTTGAACACTGGAACAAGTGTTATGGAGTCTCCTGGACAGGGTCCTGGGCAAGCAGCATTAGGTGATATTGCTTTGAGAGGGAATAACTACCCTGTGATTCTGTGATCTTGTTTCCTTAGGTAACCCTTCTTCACAATATCTGTGCAGTTGGTTCTTGTTCTTTCATTCTCACAGAAAAAGTAATTTTGCTTACTGGAGACCACCACATATCCTGCATAAACCACCATTTCCAGAATATACAAAGACAATATTGGAATGGAAAAAAAAACCACAACTTGATTAGAAGTGCTGTATGTTTATCTGTCAATAATTTGTTAACCAAAATCCTCTTTTATGACAACACTAAAATATCTTTTATTAGGGAACCTAATGGGCATCTTATCAGGTGACCTTCTTTGCAATGTTTTTGCAGTATTTCAGTGGAAACAAGCAGGGATCCATTTTATCCCAAGAGAAACGATTTTTTTTTTTTTTTGACTTGTTCTCTGGTAAACCTTACTTTAGACCCTGGAATTTATATATTCTGATTATAACAGCAGCCTGTAGGAGTAAACTTAATTTACTTTGCAACTGTTTCTATTTTTTATGAATTTGCAAGTTATTAAAAAGGAAGTGAAGAATCCACCAAATCACCGTAATGAAATATGTACATCCAGGACTATTTGGTTGCTAGGTAGATTCCACTTTTTGTTAACAACTGCAGGAATGAATAATTGTTAGACTTAGCTAAGGCATGGTGCTTGTAACCATCTTCAGGACTGCACCAGTCTTGGATTTAGCTGTACAGAACTGTCTTTATGCCAAGGCACAAGGGAGACAAACTGCATGGAAAAAGTCACAAGGCCTGAGCATGGAAGGTACTGAATGACTTTGGTGAAGGACTAAGGGCCCTTGGCTTCAGCTAAAGCAAAAAACTGTGCATATGCAGAATGAGGACTTCCCTCTGTAAAATAATCTTCTGATTAAGCATGTGCTATTTTCTCCTCTTCTGAAATGAGTGTGTGCACATTAACATCTGTAAATGTCAGACAAGTGATCTGATGCATTGAGCAGTCTCAGTTTAAATCTGTCTAATGCATGCCTTGTCTTAGTAAAGATACAGATGCTTTCCGTGGTCCTATAAAAATGTGCATTTTAATGACGAATGGGAGAGTTTATAGTTCCAATTACTCTTGCCTCCTTTGAAGCAGGAAAACTGGCAAACCCTTATCTAGACTATAGCAGGTTGAGATAAACTTTGATAGCAAAAAGTATCTGGATTGTCAGAGCTTTTAGCTGCAGTAAACTACTTAAACTAAAAGCAGCTGTTAGTCAAAAAAGAACAATACCCATTCATTTGTAAGACATTCTGTAGTGGCTGGGATACTATTTAATGAGTTTTTCTTCAAATGAGACTATCATAAAAAAAATCTGAGTTACACACGGACACTCACATGCACAAAAACATGCACATAATGATATAAATTTTGTGTGTCTGAAGAAATCTTGTTTGGCTAACATGCAGTAGTCATTTGGAAGAAATGACCCATGGATATCACTGTGTTCAGAAAACTACATTTTAGTTCCAACAGTATAGCAGTGAGATTACACTTATTGTTATGAAAATGTTATTGTGGTCTCTACAGATCTATTATTCCCATGTGATGTCTGGAAGAGTAAAATTATTCTCACTCAGAAGTATTATTCTGTCTGCTTCTTTTTTGTTCTTAAATATATTGAAATTATGTGGACAGTGCAGACTTCTACCATGTCTTCTGAATCCTTACCAATGTATTTCATTGCATTACAAAAGACAGTAATTCTGACTCCCTCTGGGTTTAGTACTATGTTTTCTGCCAAGATGCTATAAAGTTTTCTGGTGTACATTTAAGTCTGTGTTTTAGTTAACATGGCAAACAGTGGAAGAAACTAATTCAATTTGTCATATATTTTCATTGTGCTCACTTTGGTTATAAAACACTGGTCATCAGTCTTAAAATTCTGTGTGGAACTATTTCGTCAAAAATGAAGCCTCCTATATTTAGGAAATATGTCCCCCAGGTCTCTGAAAATGTTTATGTCATACCCACTGTCTGTCCAGTTGCACAAACCAGTCTTCTGGAAAAGAGAATAACAAAATCTACAGGACCAAATCTTCCGATGACAAACAGTGGGAGGAGCCCACCTGATTTCTGAGGGATAAAAATTTACGGCAAGTAAAATCCTCCCTTCTGACTGCAAGAGTCTCAGTTCTGCTTGATTTTCCTGGAGTTTCTGTCCCAAACCAAATTCTGTACTCAAATCTCAATTAACTTCGTTTGGATTACAGCACATTTTCCCTTGAAAACCAGTTTAGACACTCATGAAACTCAGCCCGTCTTCAGTCTGCACTTCCTACAGTCGACTTTGCAATCAGTACTCTTTTCTAGAATTTCTGTATTAGTTCACTATTGGCTCCAAGACAGGGCTGAGGATCTGATCAGAAAGATTAGGTTGATAAAGGGGAGCTTTATGCAAGTTTGTGTTATTGTATGGTAAATTCCTCACGATATATCCACTCACATCTGCCAGAGTCACCATAACTACACAGTACCAAAGAAGCACAATTTTCCTTCTGATTCATTTCTGTGAAGACATCAATGCCCAAATGAAGTTTGAATTTCTGCATGAAACTCTGAAACTGAATCCTAGATAAATAACTTCTTGTAACACACTGAGAGGAATTTGCAGCCTGTGGAAAGCTGAGGCTTAGCTTTACTCCTTTCCTCATATGTTAGCATAAAATCAGATGTGCTTGGTTGGTTTCCAGACAGATTTTCCTATTTTCATTTGCATGTCCTTACTCTTGCCATGGCCTATGCTGGGACATGGCAGGTTGATCCACAGTTTTGAACTGTCCTTCCAACAAGAATCCCAAGCCTTTCACCTGAACTAAAGACTTGAGTCCCTTCTTTCGGGATCTCTTGTTTAATACTATAATGTGGCGGTATATAGTTTACTCAGTTTGGGCACTGGTTCATTTCCAGTTTGAAATGCCTGGCCCCAGAAAGGGGAAGAAAGAATATTTGAGCTTCTCTACTGTAGCCTCCTGCTCCCTTGAAGAGTTTTGAAAAGAAATAAGCACTTCTGAGATCTGCAGATGGAGTTCTGCCCTGTGGCCTGTATATGCAATTTAGGTACCATGAGAGAATAATTCAGTCTAAGCTACGTGTCTCTCCTTTTCCATTGAGAATACAGGGAAATAACAGGAAATCTTCTGCATTCACTTGGAATGCACCCTACTAAAGTTGTCTGTGCAGAATAGGAAATCTCCAAGTCTTCAAAATGAATAAGACTTACTATCTGCACAGCTCTAGTCTCTGCTCTGCATATAATAGTCCAAGAGAGTGTTTTCCACCCTGAGGCCACGGGCTGCTGACCTGAATCATTATGCAGGCACTGACCCACAGCAGTCAATGAGCATATGAAAGTTACCAGATCTACATGCAGGTAGTCCAGTGTCAAAATTGGCTGCAATTATGACACCATCAAATTTTCAGGGTCTCTTCAGAACATTTAGACAGATATTAAATGTGGTTGCCCATAAACTGGATTTAAAAGAGTGCCATCTCATCAGAAGACGTGCTGAGGTGAACTTTAAGGCTATGAAGGGAGGTGGTTCACAAATCCAAGATAAGGCTGCTCTGGAAAATCGAGCTGATGTGGCACTCTCTACAGATCTAAGTTCCAACTGATAGGGGATTTATGGCATAAGGATTTTAGCTTCTTTTTTTTGTCCTGTATTTCCGGCACTAAATAGCATTATCGTGCTTATGTAGGAGAGGGAACAGAACTGCTTCGTCTGTCTGTCTTCAGAATCTTGCTATTGGTTGATACAACAATTCCTGTTAGTTAGGTGCAAATGATGAACTTGGGTACATTAAATCACACTATGGAGAAAAATCAAGCTTTCCATATTTTTTATTTTCCATAACTCAACCAAATTATTTATTTCGCCTTGTGCCACAGTTCTCCATTTGTCAATAAAGACATCCTTATATATTAAGATTCCCAGAGAGTGAAACTGAATTTTAAGGATGTGGGTAAGAAGTATAAATGGTAGGAAAAGAGAGAAAAGACATAAAAAAATTGTTACTTTTAACATAAGCATGAATTAAAATACTATATGATAAAACCTTATTTTCAATGTTTGTATTGCTATAATGCCAGATTTTCTGATCCTGCCAGAGCCAATCAGATTTGATGAGAACATTAGCTTGGTTTAGAGCCAGGAAATAGGTGTAAACATCAAACCTTATTAGATTTTCCTGAACTGTATTAAAATTGAGGTTTATTTTATGCCTCGTACAATTAGACAGTTATTGTAATTATTCCAATTTATTTCACATCAAGATTTTTACATCGCGTCCTTTTAAGACAAGAACTGAAATATCCTATGCCCCAAAGTAGTTCAGAACGAAATTTGTCATGTCCTATCCATCTAGAGGCCAATCAACATTTGTATCTGTTCCCTAATAACAGCCAAATCCTGATGTCTCAAAAGATGACAGGATTTCAGCAGAACAGGGGATGCTTGTAGATGGCATCTGTACATCAGAAAGGAAGAATCTGTCTTTTTTTAAAGGGTCATTTAAAACAATAATTTGTTCATTTCTAAATTAATTTGTAAACTGAGTCCAACTTGAAGTGTCTTTCAGATATGTCCTTACGAAAAATGATTCCACAGAACTGACTGACTGGATTGAATAATTTGGCTGTAAATTATTTCATTGAAGTTGAAAGCTTTTTTCTGTCTGTCATCCTTGCATACACAGCCTGCTTTGTAGAAGGGTTTTTGACAGGCTTAAGCTGGCTGGGTTTGCATATGTAATTGAGGTGTAAACTGCAGGGTACAGCATCTACAAACAGCATCAGAACTCTGATGTCAGTGGATGAAAAGAAGTAAAATACTGCTTTCTTAATAAAATCAGATAAGATAAGGGATGGTTTATAGTTTGAGAAGGGATATACATATATTTATTTTTTTTTCCATTTATGCTGCTTTCTAGTGGAGATTGTTGTGTTTGCTGTTCATCTGGCTCTCTTTAGGGAATTCTAGACCAAAATCCACTTATTTCCAGGTTTGGGCTGTTGTGGTCTGTCTGCACCAAACTTGAAGGCAATTTGTACCTAATTCCCACAAGGCTCTATTCTCCCTCAGTCATTCAAAGCACTTAACCCTGCAGTTATTGGAGAAACCTTTTGTATTTTGGGGTCACCAGATATTATATTTCCTGTTACCTTTGAGATACTTTGACTGATTTTTTTTTTCCAGCAGCCCATGTTGTTCTGACATTTGAAATCACATTTAATTTGGATAGGTGGTTTCTTAAAAAAAATACCATGGTTATGCACTACCTGATTATTGGATTATTGTCATAGTCCATCCACTTTATACTCTCTGGAAATCCATGGAGTAGTAAAGGGTAAGTAGTGCCTTTGTAACTTACTGCACGAGAATGTATTTTTCCTGGAAAGGCTAAAAGAGGGTATACATGAACACCTTCTCTCAATTAATAGTAGGATTATACTATATATTCTTCTCCGAGACTGTACTATTTATTACTTTTTTTACTTCATTTAGTACCAAAACTGATTGTACAATAAATATGCTATATGTCTTTCTGATACATATCTTTCTTTTTGGGGAGAGGGTCCTGAGTGATGTGCTGCTCTTCACATAACAAGTATTTCAAGACTATCCATAAAATACTGTAGACTCATTTCAGACTCAGAGGAACACAGTATAAAGGTAGTAATACCTGACCACATATAGTTACTTTTTATAGTCATTCCCTATGATAATGAGATACTAATTGTTTGTCATTAGATAAACTTATCAGCAATCTTGAGGTTCTAAATGTTACATAAAAGTAAGTATCCTTTCTGAGATTAATCTATGCAAGGGAGAGGCTGAGATAACATTTTAGCTCTTAAAGTCTTAAGCAAAGAGCTTTTAAACTCATAAGCAAAGTCAGGGTTACCTTCATACTCTATTGCTCATAAAACTGTTATGTTGAAGTATCTTACCAAAATACTCTAACAAAATATTTGTGTTTGATTGGGAGATATGTATTCTCAGAAAATATCTTTCTGAAATCATGGTACTACCAGCATGATCGGAAGATGAGTTCCCAAAGCTATTGCTTTGCTGCTCTGATTCTGAGAACACAGCTCCGCTGAAATTGAGACACCATGAACTAGCTTGGGTGGTTCAGGGAAAGGTTGTCTAGCACTGAAGTAACAGAGTGGCTGCAACTGCAGCTAAACTTCATTTCATGCTTTGCATTATCATAGAAAAATGTCTAAAAGTAGGACTAGACAAAAAGTGAATATACTACAAGTAGAAAGAGGAATACATATATGACCCAGTGTTAGAAAGATTTTGGGTTGTAGTAGAAATTATACTAATCAGGCAGAGCATCCTCTCTCTTGCCAGTAGAATAGGACACTTGTTAACACACTCATTGTTTCCCCTGTTGTGCTGAATCTGGTCCACTAACACAACAAAGAAAAAACTCATTCTTGCATTTTATTCTGGGTCCTGCCATTTCCTTAACTTTCTCTTCTTGCAGTTTGATAATGAGGCACAGCCTGGCTTCAAAGTACCTCTTGCTCACAGAAACTTTATGGTCTCACAGACTCTACCACCAATTATTATACCCCAGTAACACCCTATCAAATTTTGAGTAATAGGTAAGAAAATAAAGGAGCAGGGCTCAATTAATCACAAATTTCATAAGCATGAGATCTGCAGGAGTGCAGAGCAGTGGGCTAAGTGGAAGCTCCACTTTCAAGGTACAAAACAACACTTCAAATTGTATTGTACTGTGGGAAGGAGGGGAGAAAATGAACAAATGGGTCTCATTCTCATAATGATAATGTTTTTCTTCCATAACAAAACTTGAGGACAATAATGGCAGTAGTCTTTAATTATAGCCCTGTTAATTATATCAAACAATAAGCCAAAAACATTTTCCGTTTCATTATATGCTTGCCTGGCCCTTTGCCTTTGATTAAGTATAGTTAGAAAGACAGTTGTACTGGGTTGGGTGGCTAAACATGTGCTCAGAAATTAGAAACAAAACCATGCAAACCAAGACTGGTAAAGTCATTGCAGTAGTTTATCTCCTGTACAAAGAAATTTTCACTGCTTTGTCCCAGTCTTCCTCCCTGAGTATCAAAGCATGATATTAAATCTATTCAGTGAAGATCCACAGTCACTCCATGAGAAAAATGAATGACCCACTAAGATATTTGTCATTAACTCTGGATATCAAAGACACAAGGACCGATATGGCAGAAAAATCCTGATTCCAAGGTCTTTACTTTAGATCAATTCTTTTTTTTTATGGAATGTCCTGTAATGTGGACTTAAAAAATAAAGGACAAAGAAACCTTTGTATATATTCATCCATTCTCCTTTTTTGATACTTTACTCACAGAACTGTGACAAAGTGAGATAACATTGCATTCAATGACAATTGAGGTAAAGAGAACATCTGCCCAAAAATATGTACTTTCTACCTACAAATTGGTCCATTTTTTTTTCAATAATACTGTAACATTGTTAATTCCATTGCTTGCTTTTGTATGTAAATTCTGATTAGACTTATATTACATTTTTAGACATTTTTTCTTACTCATTTCCACAGCCATCTGGGCAAAATGCCTTCACCTACTTATAGGCTAACTATTATTTCATTTTGTGAAAATTAGGCCATCTTGAGTAAAAACTGGAAGAAGAGAGAAAATCAGTGTTCTCTCTTTCTTTTTGCCCTCTCTCTGAAGAGCTTACTACTGAGCTCTTTTACTACTTCTTAGTCTTAGTGACAGGAAGGAAATAAGTTCAAGCTATATCATGTGACCATTGAATAAAAGGCTGGATGCTTCATCATTGGAGTGACCGAATAGAAAACAGCGTAGAAAGAGCACTTCATTCTCCTTTACCTCCACGAGGATTTGGGTATAATCAAATTGCTGGTCAACAGATGTCAGAGGCTGGAAAACTTCTGGTTTGTGAGTTCAAAAGTAGTAAAGTAAGAGATAGCCACTAATTCACAATATTTTACTCAAAATGAACACATGCCTTACAACAGGTTTCTAAGCACTTCACAAAGAAAATTCAGACAGTGAAAGATTTTTAGAACCTTATGTGGGGATCTTGGAAAAGGACTAGTTTAGACTAGACCCCTATATTTAGGCTGGTTAAAGTTAACTAAGATGAACTCAAACCACTAACAGTTTTAAGTGGGAGTTGAACTTACATGCTAGTCTCTTTTGTGAGTCGGGCCAAAGTGCCTGTTATGACTAAGGAAGTTATTTGAGACTTTCTAGGGGTTAGATCACTGGAGACTTACTCAAATGCCTGAGTCCTCACATTCTCATCTAGCTGATGTCAAAGGCACTTCTGAGAAAGGTCAAAAAACTTGACTGACTCTTTTCAGCTTATCAGTTCCACACCACTTTCATATTAGGATAGTAGTACAAAAGGAGGATTCCTCATTAGTTAAAAGGGCTGTCTTGGATTAAAGGTTAGTTGTGGAAGGGAGGTCCATCATCAGCTAATTTGTTTGTCTGCCTGGCAGGCTATTATTTTGCTGTGGAAAAACCTTAAGCCCACAGTATAATGGCATTACTGTCTGGTATTCGTAATTCTAGCCACATAGTCCTCTTTTTTCAAAATTCATCTGCTCATTATTTGCTGAAGCCAACTTTATTTTTTCTGCAAGATGCAACAATAAGTAAACAACATATGTTGTTGATTCAAAGAATTAACAAAAGAGTGGGATTTTTTCATGCTCAAAAATCCTGACTGTTGTGTGTGCGTAATATACATTCTGCTTTTGCTAATTCCTCCTATTATAAAGTGTTTGTATTCAGAAGCTGAAAAGAACTTAGATGTTAATTATACATGTGCTTTGAGTCATGGTTTTATCCTTCTAAATATATCTTATATACACTCACACAAATTCCTTTTTTTCTTAATCTATCTGTCACTGTACAAACAGTACAAGAACAAACATTTGTCTTGATCTTTAGGAAACTATATTGCTGGGTAAGTTAAAGTTCCTATTTACTGCACTGGGATATGATTTCTTCCCTGGATTAGTGACACTATGTTTAATATACATGACTTCCATGTGCTCCAATACTGCCCAGCCTGCTATTACTGACATTAGTTTCAATGGTGCAGCATTGTTACTCAAACGTCATCACATTAACTTGCAAGAATTCCAAGCATATTATAAAAATGATAGTGGAAACAAATTTTTGCATTATGCTCAAATGCACATGGAAGATGCTCTACTAAAATCGATAAAGAACATTTACCTAAAAGACATTGGTGGAAAAAACATTTGATATTTTTTTGACAGTCTTTTTCAGTCAGCAAAAGTAAAGAGGTAACTTTATTGTAAGCTCAGTCCTTTCCATTAATCTTACCCACCCAGTCTGCAGGAAAGCCTCTGACTCACATTTTCGCTAATATACTCCAACCCTTACTTTGTCTAAATTGTTCTTTGCTTTAGAATAACATTTATGTCAGTGCAGTGTTTGTATATGTGTTCCTCTAATTCTCGACTCACAGGAGTATTTAAGTACAGAATTATGATTAAATATCAGCAAATAACATCTGTATGTTAAATAGTCATCCAGACAGGAGATGGAGCCATGTGAGACTTAGCTGGCCAATGAAAAAGTGTGAGTAACATGTAATGAGTCACACAAATATTCAGACTGAGAAGACAGCAAACAGAGTCTGAAAATCACCTACTCAAAAGCAGAAAAGAACTAAAAATTGAAGAATCATAAAAAAAAAAATATCTCTTTTAGTAAAATTAACCTATAACCCAGCTTTTCCGAAGTGCTTTCCTAAAAACTCTGTTATCTGAATGTCAAACTTCTTTTCTAAATGCTCACTGTTGTACTTATTACCACTTAAATATTCTGATGGCTTTATAGAATGTACTGTTCTCTTCTGCTAGAACTGCAAATCTTCCTATGGCAAAAAATATCCTTCCAGATACAGTTTAGAACATTCTTTATGTAAGACATATGGTACAAATTCAACCTTGTGTAATACAACATAGAATTCATAAAATTTAGTTCTATGTGACTAAGCTAATAAAGTATGAGGAGGTGTTATATGTTTAGTATTTATTCTTAAAAGTACTGATTGGGGCACATAACTATTCAGTATCCCTAAACTATGACAAGGGATTGTGCAAATTATTAGAATAGAAAAAAATTATACTATCCATTTATTTAGCACCTATATTTTTTCTAGGCCCTCAAACACTTTCTACATAGGACCTGTAAAATTAAAGCAAAGTTTAATATATATCAGTAATTATAGAAAGGTTTTATGGAGTTGCAGTAAAACTTCCAGAAGAAAACAAGAAACTGAGATAATAAATACCACAGCAAATTAATTTTGCAGTTATGGTATGATTTTTAATGGGTATTAACTGGTAGGAACATTTTAAAATGTAAATTTACAATTTAGAATTGTTGCAGAAAAAATATAAACATATAATCCTCAAAAGCATGTTTTTCATCTATAAATGAATAACAAATTATTGATTCTAGTAGTGCTAACCCACAGAATATCAGATGTTGGGAATATTATCTCGTACGTCCAATTTAATAAGCTATTCCACATTTTCACAATATGTTTACACCATGTACACACCAAATATTATTCATTTAAATTACACAATCGTCAGGTAGAAAGTCAGTTATTTTTAGTTATTTGTATTCTCTGTGGACAGTGTGCATTCAAACTATGTGTACCTACTTGCATAGAATTCTGTCATTTGTTTGTACTATAATTTAGTCTGCATTTCATTGTCTCCATCTACTCAATTATTTTTAATCTTTTTTGACATCTTGTCTGCAAAGACCTGTCTGAAATCAGGCATCTGCTTCTGATTAGAATCAGTTGTGATTTACACATATCAACTTCTAATCTTGCTTCAGTCACTGGACCTTCGTGTGGTCACTAGTCCCTATTGGCTGAATGATTTCTAATTTGATTATCCTGCATTAGTCACCATCTACCAGATGTAGACATGAAAAATTTCCCAGTAGGTTTATAAAGTCATTTATGACAGGAAGCAATTTTTCAGTGCATTCATCACTTCTGTCTCCATCACGCCATTTCTTTCAACAAAGAGGTTTTGAAATATAATACTAAAAAAAGGTGAAATCATACAGCTCCATCTATAATTGTAATGATGATTCCTCCCAGTTCATGATATAGCCTAAGCCCATCTGGGTTGTTAATTGAAAAGTTAGTCTAAATTATTGATACTAACTTCTGCATACTTCTGCTTTTGCTTTTAATTATCAATGATCCTTATATTTTTGAATACATTAATTTTCAGTGGTTATTCACAAAGTCATGAATTGCTTATTCTTAGTTGTATGTGATTAGTTGCCAGTCATATTGTGCTAACCACATTGTATTAGCATTATATCAGTTTATTGTCACATTCCATCTCTTTTTTATTTTTGAGCCCAAATAAAACGACAGAGTAATGGATGACATAAACCTGATTTTATTACTAGTGAACTGAAGAAAGATAGCTTCCTGTAAGGGAACACCTTTACAAGAGCACAGCTGATATAGTTCCAATAAACTGGATTTCCAGCACAGAAGCTTTTCTTCAGGTCTGGAATGGTACAATTCTCAAAGCCAGCAAGAAATTGTTCCAACATTTACTAAAAATATTATCAACTAGATCATTAGGGAGAAAAGGTAGTTAGTAAACGTGAAACAAATAAGAGGGAAGAGGTATTTGCTGGAGAAGTACTAAGATAGCTGTATTATATGGGAGAGAAAAAAGAGGCAGGTGACTTACTGTCTGTGGACTTAGAAGAGAAAGAAATATTACGTGTCATTAATGTGAAATGTTCACTTTTCAAATTGTTATGAGAGTAAAACCAAATGTAATATAAAACTTCATAAATAGAGGAAATCATAGGATGCAATGAAAGCTGAAATATGTGGAAGAAAAAATGTCTTCGTGGTCAGCCTTCAGCAGGTTTTAGTCAGCATAACATTTAAAGACTTTTGGAGCATTATGGCCTTTACACTACAATATTTTTTATTTTTTTTTCTTTTAGTATGGGCCAGAATCACATTGTAATCACATCATATATTTTCTGTTTTAGGGTCATCTTAAATGCTTTGTTGAGGGAGTGATAATTTTCAAAGGGAAAGTCACTCAGGTATAGAAGCCACCACAACTTAATTTGCCTTTCGTTATTGATCATTACTTTAGTATCTTGATTTCCAATTTTACATTCAAATATACCCTGGCTTGATGACATTCTATAATTATGTCTCGTGCTTAAAGCAAACTCAGCTGAATATCTTCTTTTTTTCATCCATGTAAAAATCTTGTGGATATCACCACTGCTTCTGGTGGCAAAAGAGTCTGAGAATCTTAGTAGTTTCCCAAGTTTCCCAGCAAGATGAAACCAGGGTGGACATCATCAAATGAGTTACCCAGAGCCAAACTTCACTTGCAGGAGTTTATCAGTGCCTACCTAGCAAGAGGCAGAGGGACTGTTAAAATCACAATGCTTTGAGATATCCTATATTGGAATATATATCCTGAAGACCATGAGAAAGAATATAGACAATTTAGTATAAACAAACAAACATAAACTATTTTTCATCAATAATAGAACCAAAACTTGGAAATTCTGCCTATCCCTGAAAGCATTATCTTCCAAATACTTCTGCCTTATGTGACTTCTGTATCTTATCTTACCTATATAGCTGGTTCTCCTACTCTGCGCTGAATGGGTACATAAACAGGTTGAATGAAGCAGCCTAAAGCAAGGAACCAAATAAATTCCCAAAGCCCATGTTGTTTGTGCAGATTCTGCTTAAAAATTAAAAATCTATATTAATTAAATTTTCATCTAAATATAATCAGTGAATGCATGTGTATACTTTTAAAATGTAATTAATATAATGTTTGAAAAATAAAAGAAGCTTTTATCATTTAATTTTAAACACAAGTTATCTAGATGGAGGTGCTTGCAATAAATGTCTGTGGGAATAATATAAAATAGTAAAACTCTTACCAAAGGGATCTTTTAAAGGAATGTAAAGTCAACATTGCAATAGAAATGCACACCTTTCCTATCACTCAACTATTCACAGTTATAGCATTCCAATTCAGACACTGACTATTGAAGCATCCATTAAATATACAATAGCCATTTTGCCTTGTCTGACTTTTGTTTAAACTTGGCTGCACCTGAAAAGAAAATTAGTTATTTAGTTTTATAGTGAAATACAACTATGTATGGGATATTTTTTTGTTTGGTGGTTTTGGGTTTTTTTGGTGCTTTTTCTAAAGAACACCACAAACAGAATTGTTACATCTGTTACTATGTAGTGGTTGTTTTAACTGGAATAGGAGATTTAAATATGGATTAAGATCCCTCCAACAATCTGTTCCTACTTCCTTGCAATGGAGTGTGTGGATAACGATTGTCTTATTAATAGAAGAACTCCCTAAAAGCTGTTCAACTACTTCAGTTGAGAAAAGAACATTTGACAACTGACTAAGACCTATATATTTTACTCATGACTGTGTCTTGGCTTGAATGAAATGAACATTTTAGAAAAAATATTAATCTTGACTTCTCATCCAAAAAGGACAAAATGTACCTTGCAGCCAGGACATTTCAAATATCAGGCCTGAAACCCTGTCAACCATTCAAGATTTCTTTTTCTCACATCAGGAAAGTTAGTTCACCTGTTTTTTCTGGAATAGTTTATTCCCCAGTGTGTATCTAAGGAATTAAACCAAAGCAGACTGACCTGAAAGCAATCATTCTGTAGATTTTGTTGAACGTCTGAGTCAAGATAAAATTAGGTTTTATGAAACTGAGAATGGAATATGATTAAGGAGGGGTGAAAGAAAGATAGGGGAGGTAGAAGTTATAATAGCATTCCTGCTCTGAGTTTTCTTCATGGTAGACATGAAACTTTGTCCAAAGAAATTTTATTAATATATCCATTTTTGAAAAATCATTTCCTTTTGTTGAAACAATGCAGTACTATGGAAAAAAAAAAATAAAATTCCTAAACACTTCAGCATTGCTTAACCTGGGGATGGAGTCAGTCTAAAGGGACTAAACCAAGCATGTAGCGCACCTCCCTGGTCTGCCTAATTAAAAGAAGGAGAAAGCTAATAACTTGTAACTGAGAAGTTTTCTATTATTTTTTCTTCCTGATTTTCAATACTTCCTTTACTTCAAAAAAGTTTTTTTAGATCAGTAGAGGTATCTGAGAAATCTGTCTACGTATCACAAAGGAAATTATTTTTTTGCTGGACCTTGTGGGAAGCTTCAGTTCTTCAGGTTTCTTATATCCAGTGACAGGGAATACCATGAACGGTATGAGATCCAGCATTCACTGGCTATGTTTCGTCTTGAATTCCACAGATTATTTGGATATAAGGTAATTAAGTATTGCCTGAGGCAAGGAGATGTGTGTGTTTTTTTCTTGCAGGGGTACATTTGTAAAAGCATGAGGTGGACTGCTCTTGGAAGGTTTTTCTGCTTATTCTCATAGTCAGCGCTAGCTCATATTTCTGTTTGTTTCTCTATGGGCCACTTTGAGTAAAGCAGATATGTATTTACTCCGTGATCTACAGCTAAGGCGTATTTCCTTAGTCGAGAGCTGGCTGAATCTGAGCTGAAATCTGACATGTGGTTTATTTTAATGGGAAATTTCTTTTGTTTCATCATAGCATTTGTCATCTCAAAGTAACTGCAAGTTGTACTCATATATATCTTCTCCCTTGTGTGAGATTTCCCATGTGATGGGGAAAAAATAGCAGTGTCCTGAAATTTGAGTACTAAAAGGGAACACCTTTTCTCAGTCTCCAACTATTTGAAACACAAAGTAAAGCATCCCAGCAACAAGACAGGCAGACTATTATCAAAGCACACTTTTTTTTTTTTTTAACTTTGACATAGTAGAAGCAGAATGTCCCTCACAGAATTTCCCTTGCAAAAAAAAAAACCCAAACAAATGTATGCCAACATTTTTAAACAGGTAATTTTAATCTGTTTTGAAACACCGGAAGACTTGCCCACTTCAGACTTAAATTTTTATCTAGAAAACCTTGATAAAGCTTTATTTTACAGAACCTATGAAAATCAGGACACAGTTTTCCAAATAAATGTGGTTTTTTTCAATTAAATTTGACATTATAGACGTACGAAGTAATTCAAGGTATTACCTGATTTATTGGTGACAAATTTTGGGAACAGACTTCAGGGGCCTAAAAGAGACTTTTATAGGCCCTGGAACCTAGAAGTATGGAAATTGGTCAATTGGTGTGAATAATCAAAATATATGCGTGACTTAATGACTTAGTGAGCTGTGAGGCTGGACTTGCCTATGAACTGAGTACGAAAACACATTCTACAAAAGCTGATGTCTCTCTTACATTCTTTGACAGCAATACCATGACATAAGTATAGGTCTCCTAGTGAAGAAAATTAGTATTTTCTAAAACACTGATCAGTCATTCACAAGTTCCTTGACAACTTGGAGTTGGAATTTGAATAGTCCTCCTGAAAATGCTATCAATTAGCTAAGAGATATAATGCAGAGGAAATATTTATTTGGCTGATCCCTTTTATCCATATATGGTAAAAAAGCATATGTCTTCCTAAAGTCTTGTACAAGAGGAGGGTAGTGATTGATCAGACAGGAAAAGATGGGGTTGATGACATACTTAACTGAAACCAAAGAGAAAACATGGTGATCTATTCTATAGAAGGACAATGGTCTTATATTACTTGTTAACACTGTAGCTCAATTAAACCACATTATTGTGTTTTGTCTCTGTGTGCCTGTTATCCTTTGAATGCATTTCGTTTCCATATTTCAAGGAATACTGCTGATCAGTATATTGTACTTATCTGCCCTGTTCTTTAAATTAATGCCATCTTCAGGCTGATGTCTTCTATCTTATGTCTTTAGTAGTACTAATGACTGTTTTGAATTTCCAAGCTGGTCATATTGAATTGTTTCTGTGGAATGGTCTGTATATAGATAGTATGTCATATCTGGAATAGAATACAGTGCATGTGACGAAAAAAGTGCTGAAAACTACAGTTTCTGCTTAGATTGCTGGGTCTTCTCCACAAAATAGGAAAAAAATCTTCATTGTATATTCAGTCAAATTCCTTATAAACTATGACTATTTTTCTCTTCAATAGCGTTCCTCTGCAATCTAAATGACAAGGAAGGGGATTAATGGATGAATGATTTTCAGTATTTTATTAATATTATTCAAACACCTGATTTTGAAAAAGATAGGTTACAAATAAAATCAAAGACTGGAATTTTCATGTGTGGAAATGTGTTACACATATAAAAAATACTACCTTTTGATTTTGTTTGCCAGTTCAAGTTTTAACAATCATCAGAGTTGACTCCAGCTCCTTTTATAACCTAGTGCTCATAGTTTCCTTCTCTTTAGATAACTTCTAATCTTCTTATCCATGTTTTTTTTTTCTTTTTTTATTTCATTTTTTTATTTTAATAAAGCCAAAGGAATCTAAAACCATCCAGATCCGTCCTACCCAACAGTTGCCAAGGAATAAAGATGCTTAATTTAAAAACTTAGGGAGTCAAGGGAAAGGGACACATACATCCAGAGGCAGAAATGTGGCCCTGGTTGGACTCAGGTGACTGAAAATTAATGGTAGTGTCTCCTAATGGGTATAATCCAAGGGTCAAAGATGAATGAGAATATGCATGTGCGACATACAGGCCCAAATAAATTGTCAGGTGAAGATAGTTACTAAAGATTGAAATCAGGTGTAGTGTACCTTGGAGTAAGGGGAGCTCACTGGAAACTGGGACAAAAGTTAAGAACATAAAACCATCTGGTTTTAGTCAGATTTAAAACTCATCTGTGCCAATATCATATTGTTGGTAGTGCTCAGCGAGTGCTTTGGTAACTGTACAGTCATGCAGCTTCCAGCCATCTCTGACTGGAGCTTTCTCAAACTAAAGATTGTACCACATCATCAGGTTTATTAATTTTTGATGGGTCTTCCAATCCTTAGTTTGTTTAATGTGTTTTTGCACCCATTTGCACTTCTGGCAATGGAAGTAGCCTGTGGCAGTTAAGTTCTACAATATAATGAGGTGTTGTGTGAAAAAGTACTCCTTTTACTTCCTTCAGACCTACTGCTCGATAATTTTGCTTGGTGCTTTCTCATCCTCATGTTATAAAGTAAAATGAATGATTATTCCCCAGTCACCTTCTCCAACCCATTCATGATTTTACAACCTATCAAATCACTCTCAGTTCCTTCTTTTTCTGAGAAGAGTTCTAGTCTATTTAAAATCTTCTCATATGGAAAACATTCCTTACCTCTCATCATCCTTGTCACAGCTCTCTATATCTTTACAAGTTTTACTACATTTATTTTGAGAGGGAGGTGGTGAAAAGTACTTTGCATAGGACGGAAGGCCTGTGTTTGCCATGGATTTCTACAGCAGTAGTTTCTTACTCTGTCTTTACTAGCATTCTCTTTTCCTCTGATTGCTAATGCTCATTGAACTGGTGATTCTAGAGAAATAATAGTGACTCAAAGATCCCTTTCCTTATTGAAAGCAGTTTATTTAAAGCTCATCCTGACAAATGAGTAAAATTTCAACAATTTGGCATTTATCAACACTTGATTTTTATTTTATCTTTTAATATCTAATCATCCAGTATCACAAGATATCTTCAGCTCTCTAAAGTCACTTTCTGGCAAGGCTGCCTTGAAAAAATATATATCAAAAAAGTTTTTTGTTCCTCTTCACCTTGGGCCATTTATGTTTAGCCACATGCATTGAAGTACAGATCTTCATGTGTTATGACTAGTAATATTTCACATTATTTGTTCTTTTCATTTGTTTTCTGGGTTCTAACTCATTTTTGTTACCTGTGAGGGGACCTTTTCTGCAAAGTTAAGAACTTTGAGGTTCTTAAGATGAGGATGAGGAACTTTTTGAAAGTCCTTTGAAAATCCATGTATAGTACATTAGGTAACTCACCTGTAATCTTTGTTTTGCTTAAACATTCTGTAGCTAAGCATAATTTCTCCCAGCAAAACTCATGTTGAGTGTTCCTTATTACATCATATTATTCCTGTAGTCAGTATGCAATTCAGTTGCTCAGCCCAGGACAAAAGAGGCTTACTAGTGTGTAGTTTCCTGAATTTCTCCTGACATTCTTTGAAAACACACTATTTTGTTCAGCACCTTCAGTCTTTCATCATCTGAGCAGATTTCAGCAATTTGGACAATCTCAAATACAACCCGATTTTGAATTTTCAAGGGAAAACTACTCTGCTTTCTTCATGTTATCACTGATAAAAAACTCATTAGAACTCTAAAAGTCTTCTAAGCACATTTCAATATGAGTTATTTCCGTGGATTTGTCTGCCTAAAGAAAAGGCTCAGTGTCAGAGCTTACCTATGTTCCTCTGTAGCGAACATCAATGCAAATAATTCACTTAGTATTTCTGCCATGACTGCATCTGGTTGAAGAAATTCTTTTATACCTCTTATATAATCTATAAACCCTGAAGACAAACTGGCATGCTTCCTGCTTTTGTTATGTTAAAAGAAGTATTGTTTGTGGTTTTTTATCCCTCATGAAATTATTCAACAAAGTGATTTTTTACCTATCTTATTCTAAACTTGCCAGAGTTTATGCTTAATACCACTGTTCTTGCTTGAAAACATTTTCCACTTCTTGAAGAATGCCATTCTGTTTCTAATACCCTGTATTCTTCTGTGATGACTTTCTGGGGAATTTTTAAGGTCTCTATGGGTAGGTGGTACATGCTTACTCTGAGTCTTTGTTACAGTGTTTTAAAACAATTTCCTTGCCACCTGTAAGCAGTTTGCAGAGTGTGCGGGAGGCAGACATCTGCTAATAACATATTTGAGGATAAGAGAGCTTTTGTATTACAGATGCTCATATGTTTCACTGTATTTGAGATTAGGATTCACAGCTTGGAAAACTCCTTTAACTACCTCTTTCAAAACACAACAAGACAAACATTAATAGTTGGACTCAATGATCTTAAGGGTCTTTTCCAACCTAAATGATTCTATGATGTTACGATTAAAAGAGTGATTAACAAAGCAATAGTTGAAGCATTGTTTTAGGTCATATGAAATGTTAGTTTAGTGTTTTTCCTACTACTGAAAGGGTCAACATCATGTCTTCTAGTTTTCAGGAAAATCTTCAATAATTTATTGGATGTAAAGAAAGGAATATGATTTCCCACTCAGGACATTAGCAAAGCATTGCAAATTTTAGTTCCTTCTCTGGGGCTGTTTATGCTTTTAATACAAGGAGGAATCACATAAAACACAGAATCAATAGTGGGAACAGCGACCCCCGCCGACTGGAAAAGGGGAATCATAACCCCGATATTCAAAATGGGAAAAAAAAGGAAGACCCAGGGAACTACAGGCCAGTCAGTGTTACCTCTATGCCTGGCAAGATCATGGAGCAGATCTTCCTGGAATCCCTCCTAAGGCACATGGAAAATACGGAGGTCATTGGTGACAGCCAGCATGGCTTCATCAAGGGCAAATCATGCCTGACAAATTTGGTGTCCTTTTATGATATTGCTACAGCCTTGATAGACAAGGACAGGGCAACAGATGTCATCTACTTGGACCTATGCACAGCATTTGATACTTTCCCACATGACATGCTGGTCTCAAAATTGGAAAGTCATGGATTTCAGGGATGGGCCATTCAGAGGATAAGAAACTGGCTGGGTGGCTGCAGTCATAGAATCATAGAATCATTCAGGTTGGAAGAGACCCTTGGGATCATTGAGTCACTCAAAGGGTTGTGGTCAACAGCTCAATGTCGAAGTGGCAGCCAGTGATGAGTGGTGTTCCCCGGAGGTTGATTCTGGGCTGAGTGTTGTCTAACATCTTTGCTGGAGAAATGGACAGGGGGATAGAGTGCACCGTCACCAAGTTTGCCAATGACACCAAGCGGTGTGGTATGGTCAAAACACTAGAAGGAAGGGATGCCATCCAGAGGGACCTGGACAGGCTTGAGAGGTGGACTTGAGCAATCCTCATGAAGTTCAACCAAGCTAAATTCAGAGTCCTACACTTGGGTCATGGCAATTCCAAGCACAAATACAGGTTGGGCAGAGAATGGCTGGAGAGCAGCCCTGAGGAGAAGGATTTAGGAGTACTTGTGGATGGGAAGCTCAACATGAGCCAGCAGTGTGCACTGGCAGCCCAGAAAGCCAATGACATCCTGGGTGCAATCAAGAGAAGCGTAGCTAGTGGGTCATGGGAGGTGATTCTACCCCTCTACTCTGCACTCGTAGTACTCTACCTGGAGTACTGTGTCCAGCCTTCTAGTCCTCAACACAGGAAGGATATGGACCTGTTGGAACGGGTCCAGCAGAGGGCCACAAAGATGACCAGAGGGCTGGAGCACCTCTCCTATGAGGACAGGCTGAGAGAACTGGGGTTGTTCAGCCTGGAGAAGAGAAGGCTCCAGGGAGACCTTATAACAGCCTTCCAGTATCTGAAGGGAGCCTACAGGAGAGCTAGAGAGGGACTCTTTGTCAGGGAGTGTAGTGATAGGATGAAGGTTAATGTTTTTAAACTGAAAGAGGGGAGATTTATATTAGACTCTAGAAAGAAATTCTTTCCTGTGAGGGTGGTGAGGCACTGGAACAGGTTGCCCAGAGAAGTTGTGGAAGTCCCATCCCTGGGAGTGTTCAAGGCCAGGCTGGATGGGGCTTTGAGCAACTTCGTCTACTGGGAGGTGTTCCTGCCCATGGTAGGGGGGTTGGAACTTGATGGTCTCTAAGGTCCCTTCCAAATCTAACCATTGTGTGATTTTATGATTCTATGACTCTTCTTAAATGAACAGTGTCCTCACAGACTGGGAGAAGCAAGTTTCTTTCCTTCAACTCCAGAGAGAAACTATTTTAAAAGCTCCCCCAGGAGGAGCAGGCAACATCTTAAGAGTATGGTAGTTGGGCCCCTGTTCTTGAAAGAGGAAAGTGTCTAGTAGAGTTCACTTATAAGGAGCTTTGAATCAAAGTTTCTTGACTCTGAGTGTACGATGTGGCACCAAAAGACCTCAAGAAAAGAACATAACTCCTTCTTCTCTGGCAGCTCTCCTTCTGAATGAACGCCCACAGCATTTGTGTTTGTAGAAGAAGTCAGCACTTCTAAGTAGACTTCTGTGTTTTATGAGCCCAAAAATGGTACTTTCATGATACAAGTTTTTTCAACAGTTATGAGAAACGTTTGACATAATGTCTTTTATATCAGTTGGCACTTAAAGCTGTAAATCAAAACCATGTAATGAATACTTGACATGTAGAATGGGGAACAGCTCTTCAGCTTGTAGAGATATTACCAGTGCAATAGAAACTTGTTCTCCGTAGTTCATCTTACTTTTATTAAATAAAATGAAATGTACTTTTACTATGAAGACAACTGGTACAACCCACTTTTCCTGTCCTGTGACTTCAGACTAACATTTCTCAGCATATTACTCATTTTCCCCTTTTCCCTAAATGTTTTATTCAGGATGAACATAAATGAGGTCAAATCCTGCTTTATGCAAAATCTGATTTTGACTCAGTAGCATTGTTTGAAATAGAAAAGCGACCAATATTTACACACATGGTAAACAGGAAATATATTTCTTCTTTGTCAAGAAATTACGTAATATTTTCTATATAGTAATAAAGCTTTGCATTTTATTAGGGGGAAAAAAACCAGTAAACATAAGAAACATAGTTGGAGGGGAGTTGCTTTGTAATTAAAACAGGATGATTTCACCTACTTAACTGCCATAAGCTAAAAAAATAAGCATGTTCCAATTTCTATTATGTATGGCACATCATGATTTCAGTACAGATTGGCTTCAAAAGTCTGAAGCACTAAAGTCCTAAAATAAGTCTGGATATATGCAATGGAAAAATGTTAATTTTAATGATCTCCTGTTCCCTACGTGGTCCTATGACTTCAGGAAGAACAATGAGTTCTACAAATTTCAGCTGTTACACTTATGATTTACTCTTTAAGATCCTTTCCACTCCACTATTTTGCAACCAGGAATCTAGATCTTCCTGTAAAAAGTGTTTAACAGAGAATTAACATAAAAAGTTTTATTGTTAAAAGAATGTTTAGAGTTGATGAAGCCCAATGCTTAATGAGTCTTTTTTGGACGACCTAAAATTCAGGTACCATAGACATGGGGGTGGCATTTGCAATGTGGAGTTAGATTTCCGCTTTGTATCCTGTGTACTTAGTTGAAGATAAACTCTGAAACTGTCTCTACTAAGCCACTAAGCAATTAATAGGAGGTGCTACAGACAAGTTTGTTTCAACTTCTTGCACCTAAGTCTTTTGCCGTACATCTCAAGGCTGTGGTTATGAATGCCTATAAAACTACATTTAAGTGCTTGAAACCCTCTTCTGGGCTTAGGTCCTACACTATTTATTTTTCTTAAGCACAGTTTTTAGTGGAGTGATTTTCTTTATTTCACATAATACTCTGTGGGTCAGACCACTCACACCAGTCTTTCTATGCCCAATCTGTGCTCAGTGAAAGACAGCACTGTAACGAGAGCTAAGAGGGGATCTTACATGCTGGTAACCACCCCTTCACACACTGGAGATAGGTTCAAAAATAAAGATGTTGGAATCAGAGCAAGCAGGAAGAAGGTCTCCTCTGTAATTAATGGGAAAGGAATGACTAGAGTCTTGTTGGTGCAAGCTCATTTAGAGGGAGTTGCCAGATCTCTTCCCAGGATTTCTTAGAAAGATGCTAACCACCTGGCTCTGGAGAGAAATGTAGTTGTGAATTTCAAGCAGAGGGACATAAAAGTCCTGTGACTACCAGATCTTTGCTCATTACACAAGCTTTCAGAAACGTTTTTCAGAGGCATCTCACTCCATCCATTGGCTATTTTTATTACATCTGCTAAGCGTGAAATGCAGGCTGATTGGATCTTCTCTGAAGCTCCTGATCTTATTCTCTTATCTCCCATAGGATTGTTACTGGAGTAAAATCCTTGATCCAGAGCACCTCTGAACAAGTCTTTCTTTAGTGGAAGTGTGAAAAGGAAGAGCAAAGAAAGAATGTATTTAGTTCAAGTTGCCTGGGACTCTGCCATGCAACTCTTCTACATGTGGAGAGGTTTCTCTAGATGTCTTTGGAAAAGTTGAAGAACCAATGCACAAGACTCAGTTGTCTTCACTGTGTCATTTTCAATGCTGTGGTGATCCTGCTCAGTCCATAGCTTCTGTCCTAGAAGAACATTGTCCCCATACATCCTGTGGCATGTGTTTTCTATGGTGCTATGAGGCACTAGTAATGAATCCTGTTGTGTCCTTGTTGATTGTTGTTTTTCTTCCAACAATCCCACACAACATATACCTGTAAGTAGAACTTGTTCTGTGTTTGAAAGATATACATGATACTTTGCTAAAAATTATTCTTTTTGTTCAGAGCCCTGAGTATTTATTTCCCTGACTGTAAAAAGAAAGACAAATTTTAGTGCCTTTGGTTTGTGCTGCTTCTTGGTCAAAGTAATTTTAGGAAATCACCAAAGACATAACTCTATGAATGACAGTTCAGGCTATGAACCAGCAAAACGCATTTGCTGTTGTTATGACATGTGGAAGGTGTTCACAGACTGGTGTGAATTCACACGTTGAGAGGCATCCTCTCATCTTTTTCCATTTGAGCCTGTCACCTGCACATTCAGGCAGGACAGCCAACTTCCCATTGTGGTGCATTGCTATCTGCGTCAGAGATTGTTGAAAGAATTGTTTATAGGGTAACTTCTTTCTTATGTCAAAAAATAAATGCATTAAGCTGCTGACTTAGGCTTTGAAGGCTGTACTTTTTTGTTTCTATATATATTTTAAGATATTGTGCTCATTTTTTTTTTGCTTGTACCTTTAACTTTCTGTTCTTTCAGCCTGTTACATAATTGTAGATTTAATTCACCAGTTATGCCGTCTGGCCTTAAAGCTTAACCACACAAGAAAAAGAACACGGTGAAGAGTCAGAGTACTGATAAAATACAATTTTCCCCGAAATCCCCTGTACATAGAGCACATAGAGCATGATTAATTTCACAGCTGTGATTCAGACCTGGCCTTGCTTAGTTTACACAACCTATAAACAATGCATGTACATATTTATACATAATGAAACAAAGAAAGAAGCACAGAGTTTACTTGGCTAAGAACAAGTATTGCATCAGTCTAATATCTGAAAGTCCCCAGAGACAGGATGAGTCTCCCAGCTTTGCAAGATGATATTTTGGTGCTTTAATAGTTTTTTATATTGATGTTATAATACTAGGCAGATGTTTAATTCGCATGTAGTTTGAAACGTATTAATTCACATGTAGTACTGAAAGAATGTGTCTTTGAAACATTAACTATCACGAGGGTGCAACAGGCTTGTAATCGGAAAGCTTTCATTTTAGACAGTGTGCTATTCCAAAAAATAATGTATAGAATAAGAACACAACTTTTTGGACGTTATCTCAATCTATTCTCTTTATTTTTCTGAGAGGTGATAAGAAATGGAATACACTTGTGGCATACGTTTTTATAAAGATTCAAAAATGGAAAAAAAAATGACTTCAGGAAATTTATATTTCAGAAGAAAATTTTCACAAAGAGTTGTCAATAAAACCAAATCTTACCAGTCTAAAATGATGGAAGACACCTATGAACTAAAATATGGATTTTGACACTTGTTCCCACCTTAGTTACTTAAAAAAAGTTACATTTAAATTGCTAACAGATCCTAAAAGAGACAATAACGGTGATCAGTTCATGAGTAAATTAGAATTAGACTTCAAAAATTGTTTTGGTGCCAAGTTGAGGTTAAAGGTAAAATTTCAGAACAAAATGTAATTCTAGAAAACCAATTCTATTGGTTTTTAACTTTGGCAATTGTTATGTGATGCATATTTTGATTTTCTGTACCCAAATGTTGCAGTGCCACGTATTCCACTGGTACGCTTTCACAGAGCGGCCTCAGTGCCACTGCAGAGAAACTTGACATCTATCCTAAGTTTAATCCTACTGGGGTTTGGAAAATAAGATCCAACTCATAGCCTGAGGCATCTAAATGTAAATGTCTATATCTGTGATAAGCATCTCACCTCCCATGACAGTCACCAGCATTTATTAATCTAACACAATCTTCTTGTGCCGTTTGGGATGACTGTCCTGGGGTGTCCCAAATGCACACATGGATGAGCCAGATAAGAAACAAGACCCACGAAAACACTGTGCCATTCTGGATCTTCAGCTGGAGTCCAGGTAAGACACCTGAAAGAATCTTAAATGGCACTAACACTCCAATATATGGGCCACTGAACTGAATCCTTATACTGTGAAGTCAGTGAATAATAGGGAATAGTCAATTCATCCTAAGATGAGTATCTTCAAAGACAACACTTATTTGGGACAAGATTCAATTAACTAAACATAGACATCTAACATTGTAATTCAGTCTGTTGCATGGAGTAGGCAGATATGATGCAGAACTTCTGGGACATCCATATCCTTCAGGGAGTTGGAGTCAAGGCGGACTACCCCTGAGTCTATCCAATGGCACTGTTTCCCTATGTTTATGCATAGATCTCATCCCAAATAGGTCTTCAGCTCCCATTAACGGGATCTTTATTTACCTCATTCACATGTTAACATCTAAATGTAGGTGTCTTTGTGAGATGCCTCTGGTTTCCCCTACCGGTCTGCTTCGGTGACTGTCATGTATCTCATATCCTAATAACATCTCATGTACATTAAAACATTATAATTTTCATCTACTGTCTTTTTTTAAGGGAACAGATATGTTAAAGTATTGAGTAAAAAATATCTCACATATCAACTCTAAAATGGTTCAAAAGGGCATTAGTAAACTGATAGAAGTGAATAGTCCATATTAGGAGGGTCATGAGGAAGATCAAAGGGCCGGAGCACCTCTCCTAGCAGAGGCTGAGAAAATTGGGGTTGTTCAGCCTGGAGAAGGGAAGTCTCCAGGGAGACTGTATAGCAGCCTTCCAGTACCTAAAGGGGGCCTACAGGAGAAATGGCGAGAGGCTCTTTATCAGGGAGCATAGAGATAGAACAAGGGGTAACAGGTTTAAACTGAAGGAGGGAAGATATTAGAAGAAATTTTTCACTCCAAGAATAGTGAGACACTGGAACAGGTTGCCCAGAGAAGTTGTGGATGCATTCAAGGCCAGGCTGGATGGAGCTTTGAGCAATCTGGTCTAGTGGGAGTTGTACCTGTCTATGGCAGGGGGCTGGGAACTAGAAGATCTTTAAGGTCCCTTTCAACTCTAACCATTATATGATTAATCCAGTGAGCTAATGACAGAGCCAGGAAGGACATCTAAGTCTCCAGAATCCCCAGAAAGTCCTATAGATGGATGCACTATGTCACCCTGTAAGGGTTTCAGTCACCTTGTGTGTCTTCAATTTCTGTGTTACCTAAGGTAATTCTGGAAATTACATTCATTATGTTCAGCAAGAAGTTTCATTTTTTCTGATTGCAAAAATTATCTAATTTCTTACTTTTTTTCCTGTTCCAAGCTAATTTATGTACTACCTTGATAGATAAGTATCTGGTTAACATAGAAATTTGTGGATGTAACGAATCTCATAACTATTACTTGCTTGAATTATCACAGGAAAAAAAAAAAAGATGAAACTGAAAATTACTGCTTGTCTCCTTGGGATACTTAAGCTATCAGTTCAGAAGATCTTCAGTTGTTCATGGTGAGTCTGAACTTTTGCTCAGAGAAAAAAAAAGTGATTCAGTGACTGAGTCAGAGCTCCCTTTCCTTTCTCCCTCTTCCTCTCTCCCTCCTCATTATTCTCCTTCTCTCATGCACCCCTGGCCCTTTTAAATTATTTCTTCTCTTTTGAAAGTTGAAAACAAGTGATTGATAGCAGCAAGCTACTTGGCTGCTGTGCCTCGGTCTTCTTTTCTTGGTAACTGAATCAATCCTGTTTTCAGCTGTTCTGAGGAAGTCTGAGACATGCATGTGTTGGTGAGTGCTGTCTGGACCAGTCATCCTGTGCCTGTGAGTTATAGTCCTGGAAAAGAACAGCCAGCCTGAGGCAAGGTTGTTTCTGTCTGGTGAAGAAAGGGCAGCTCCAGTTCTGGCATATCCTAGCCATGGTGAACTTGACTTTGCATCCAAATAGGATTTTAATACAAGTGGGGTTTTTGATGGCAATGTTGTATGTAAAAACACATGGGAATCTGCTGACCTCATTTGAGGGTGTGCCTGATAGCTTTTCAACAAGGCCTGAAGGGAAAATTCCCACCTCTAGGCAAGTATTTAAAGCTTTATTCACATTGGATTGCACCTTGCTCTTTGAATGGCTTCAGTGATTTTGTAGTTATCTAACATGAACAAAGGAGGGAGAATTTGATCCTAAGCAAATGTGTATGCGTGCAAGACAGAGCAAGAGAGGCTGGAATCATTTTTCTGAAACTGGAGCCTTCAATGATTATGTTTTTTGCATTCCTATCTACAGTGGAAATCCTTTCCCCACAGTCAATCCAAAGCCTATTCAAGGCAATGGGTTTTGGATCTCTGTCATCTGCAGCTATGGCAGACAAACAAAACAAACTGCTATCAACTGTAATATGACCTAAGTATTTGCAGCCCCTTAACAAAAAAAAAAAAAAAAAAAAAAAAATGTCTGGCTTTGGGTCATTTCAAGGAGCTTACTGAAGTGTTTGTTTCAACTGCGTTCTGTTTCTAAGCAATTTCATATAAAGGAAGCAGGAGAACACGTAAGTTCACATTCAGTTGTTCTGAACGTCTCATGCAGGAGCAGGTTTGCACACAGTTTTAAAACATTTTTTTCCCTCATCTTCTGATAACAATAGGCTAGTTTAGCTGCATTTTGAGGCGAGAAAATCTCTGGATGTACAAACAAAAAATGTAAATTATGCTTAAAAACATCCAAAGGAAATATTACATGTTGATCTGGCATGAGCTATTGTTGCTTCCTTGAAACACTGGTTGACCTGACTTGATGTGTTTCATTTTGTCCAAATGCTTTAGATTTGTGGCAGCAAGGCCGTGAATATATCATTATCTTGTTTATGAAAATGTAGATATTCTGAGAATGAAATCAGACTTAAAGCTTGGAGACAACAGCTCACCAGCTTAATATTCTTTCTTTTTCTTCTGCAAGTTCCTGGCGTTCTGCTTCATTTTTAACTGAGAGTGGCTAGGTAGTCATTTGTTTTTGGAAGTTAACTTCCTGGTATCTGAATGAGAGGAAAAATAGAGGATATGAACCCCACTGCTCTGCCCCTGGTTGTCATAAAGTGCCTAATGAGTTTGCAGGGATATACAAATTGAGGGTTTTTTATTAATTTTTCAACTGTAATATTGAGAGAACACCTCTGCTTAAATTATATTGGAAATTTACTTTCTCAAGTGTTGTGCTATCATCGGATCATTTTGGTGAAAACTCCAATCAGGACTGATGTCTTAGGTACCAAAAGAAACAACATAAAAAGTGAAACATTAAAAAATGGGTTAACACTAAGGGGACTTATATGACTCACTAAAAAATAGACTGAAAGCTTTGCAAAATCTAGCTGTGGTGATTTTGGATATTTTTTACCTTACCACTTCGCTGGACAATCTGAAAAGGGGTGACAGAAAAAATGTGCATTTGCACCTCTGCAGCCAGAAGTGGCAGAGTTGCACCAATTAATCTGTACTGAGGCATAAACACATTTGCTTCTATTACTCCAGTCCCATTGCATAACATCTGGCAGAAAAGCAAAGCAGAAAGATGAGGGGTTCATGCCTTAAACCGATGCAGCTGTTTAGTCTGGTGCATGGCAGTTGGTGCCTAAATAAGATGTTCAGCTCAAAAACTCAATTAATGCTAGAGGGAAGAAGTTCTAACAGTGAAGATCTATTCAGTTGTTTTGTTACAAAGATGCCAGTTTCCTCCTCTGCCTCTAGAAGGGTTTTACTTGCTTCAGCTGCTTTGTTTATCTTGGTTCCTAAGACTACAACTGATCTTGTATTTATCACTAACTCAGTGAATCTCAGTAAGATCAAGCCTGTTGCCACAGAATTAAGCCAAACTTATGATCCTATTGCTGCTGGCAGGAAAAGATCTTACCAAACCATTGGCAGTTTGCAGGAATTCAGCACTGACTCGAGTGAGTTCTGGATTTCCTTTCTACTCAATCATTTAAGTACATATCTGATTAGCATCTTCATTGGACACAGTCAGACTTGGAATTCGTGTTCATTCCATGGATGTAGCTTCCAAAATATTTTCTTTTTACAAAAGACATTCCACAATCATGACCAAGTAGAGCATGCTCCTATTCTACTACAAAGTGCTTCAATAAAGGAAAGTTTCTATAAGTTTATGGACAATTGTCTAGATGTAAACAAAAGTCTTTTTAGTGCAAGGTCCTGCACCTGGGTTGCTGCAACCCCTGGTATCAATACAGGCTGGAGGATAAAGGGATTGAAAGCACCCCTATGGAAAAGGACTTAGGAGTACAGGTGGATGAGAAACTGGACATCAGCTGGCAATGTGCGCTTGCAGCCAAGAAAGCCAACTGTATCCTGGGCTGCATCAAAAGAAGTGCAGCCAGCAGGTTGAGGGAGGTGATTCTGCCCCTCTACTACACTCTGGTGAAACCCCCGTGGGGTACAGCATCCAGCTCTGGAGCCCTCAGCACAGGAAAGAGATGGATCTGTTGGAGCGAATCCAGAGGAGAGTCACAAAAACAATCAGGAGGTTGGAGTACCTCTCCTACAAGGACAGGCAAAGAGAGTTGGGGTTGTTCAGGCTGGAGAGGTTCTGGGGAGACCTTATTGCAGCCTTTCAGTACCTAAAGGGGGCCTATAAGAAACATGAGGCAAACGTTTTAGCAGGGCCTGATGGTTTTAAACTAAAGCGGGAAGATTTGAACTAGATATAAGGAATAATTTCTTACAATGAGAGTAGGGAAAAACTGGAATATGTTGCCCAGAGAAATGGTAAAAACACCATGCTTAGAAACATTGAAGATCAGATTGAATGGGGCTTTGGATAACTTGATCTAGTTGAAGATTTCCCTGCTCATTTCAGGGGAGACTGGACTAGATGATCTTTAAAAGTGCCTTCCAACCCAACTTATTCCATGCTTCTATGATAATGATATTTCTACAAGCTCTCACACACTTCACAGAATCGCAGAATGCTATGGGGTTGGAAGGCAGCTCTGGAGAACTTTCAGTCCAACCCTCCTGCCAAATCAGGTCCACATAGAGCAGATTGCACAGGAATATGTCCAGGCAGGACTCCATGAATTTTTACTTTCTTAAAACATGGTGTTCCAAGTTAGGTTTGAGATTAGAATTTACAATTAAAAACTCATCCAGAAAAAAAAATCAAAGTTAGACTATGTCATTGATGCCCTTGATGCTCAATACAAAACAAAGAATGTGAGTCTTTCATTAAGAGTAAAGGGAAATCTTACCTCCCATTTGTGCCACAAAATTCTTCCTTTGAATAATAAAATGGACTTCTGCTTTATTCTGTTTATTTCTGTTTAAGTACATTCCACAGAAATTGCAATTATAGATATGAAAGTTCAAGGCACGAGGTAGGCGTATGAAATCCTTTAAATATTATATTAAAGGAAAATTGGTTTTCAGATGTCAAGGAAAGTATGCAAATTACCTAAGTGTGCTTATCTATGCTTTTTTCAGGTTCTAGTGTCATTACAAATTACAGCATATTCAGTTCTGAAATTGATGTAACAAGGTATGAACTGAAAAAATGCTTTCTCCACAGGGAAAGAAAGGATTTCACAATAAATATTTTCTGTTTTCCTGAAAAACTCACATGTAACTGATCCTAATTTTTTGAAGGAATATAAGAATGGTGATGTTTTTCCCCCAAAGCCTTTTCTCTGCAACTGGTGAAATATGAATGACAAGAGCTTTCTGAGAGAAAAAAAAGCCCTGCTTGCTTTATGTCAGAGACATACATCATGGCCTTTCAAGAAATGATCCAGGGACTCTCCTAGGACAGGACCCCAGGAATGTTCCTAGGTAAACATTCTGTCTGGCATGCTTTAAGTCAGTCAGGGGACAATATCATATCAACATTTGGGAGCAAGTACAGCTGGGTTTTCCCTGGGGTACAAAAGCTGGCCAAGAGAGTGCTACTGAAGTTAAATCAGGTATAGAAGTGAAAATTTGATCATTAATTTTCACTCAGGGGCAATTCTGCAATGTCTCTAACTCTAACGAAGTAGTAATACACAATTAAAATCTTAAAACACCCTGATCATTTTCTACTAACACATCTCAAACACAACCCAGGGAGGTCTATTTCCTGTACAGGTGAAACTTCAGACTTTATGATCAGTACAATTTGTTTTTGAAAATGCTCAGAAGAGATTGTCAGGTAGGTAGTGCTCATTGTAATGTAGTATACCTGTATCCACTGACAGCAGAATCAGAACTTATCACTTACAAACTGAGGTGAATTAATTATTTTTCTGGTTTACTGATTTAATTTAAAATAACTTCACATTGTTAACACTAGTTTATAGACTGAGTCCATTGTTATGATATTCTGTGTGTATGTGGAAAACCACATCAATAACTCCTCATTTTCACTATTATCACAGAAACAGTTCAGGAACAGAATCTGATCTATGAACATCAGTTAAAGCTGAATTGAATAAAAAAAAAGGACTTCCTTCCATTCTCATTAAAAGTTTAGATAAGGATAAGTCTGGATTGGCTTAAAACAAAACCTTTTTTAATTATTATTTTTAAATATAAATGTTGAGATTTACTAGGACTAATCAAAGCTCTGTAACTACTAAGGTAATAATTAAACTTGTCACATGGAAAACAGACAGAAAAACCTTAGAATTAGGCCCTGGATGGTTTTCCAAATCAGTCCAGATTAGTTTTCATAAGATTTACAATGCCAAATTTTAAAATAAGTGCTAGAATTTTGAAAAGCACTTTACTCTTGAACTGAACTTCTGAAACATTTTTCAAAGCATAGTTTTACAGAATATAAAACAAGGACATATACAACCATCTGCACTGCTCATATTTTACTGTAGTACCTGTGAACAATATATGAAAAGAAGAACAAAACAGAATGGGTTTTATTTTTGATTTACAGCCAAAATAGACATTAATGAGAATTATCCCGTTTCTCATTCAATCTTCAGATTTTTCACTACAGATGAGGATGTTGCAAATGGTCACAGATAAATGTTACACGATTTATCTCTTCATCTTGTATTATAGCTTAAAGAGAATTTCTCTTGTCAATTATTAGTTACCCATTCTTTCTGAAGCATTATAGAAACAGAGAGCAAATATGAATTTCCATTAAGGGTGGAAAAATAGAAGCATAAACATATGACATACTCAGAGTCACACACAATCAGAGAATGTTTGAGGTTGGAAGAGACCACTGAAAGTCATCCTGTCCAGCCTCTCTGCTCAAGCAGGGCCACCCAAAGCTGGTGGCCCAGGGCCAAGTCCAGGAGGCTTTTGAATATCTCCAAGGAGGAAGACTACACAATCTTCTTGGGCAATCTGTGCCAGTACTCAGTGACCCTCCCAATAAAAAAGTCTTTGCTGATGTTCAGATGACGCCTCCTGTGTTTTAGTTTGTGCCTGTTGTACTCACTCACATTACTCAAAAAAGTATATGTACACAGAGACTTGTTCATTAATAATCAACAGAGTGACTAGCTTCAATAGGAAGTTATTCTTTCATGGAATTGATTCTTCTTTCCTCAACATCCTGAATTCTGAAAAGCAGTTGTTTATAATGGTGACTAATACATGCAAAGCATGCAGAATTAGTTATTATTTAATATTCATACCCACATCATTTTACCTGGTAAAACTGATGTTCACATTGATCTGTTTAAAAAACTCCAGTTTTGAAGTAACAGACAGTAGTGCTTCCTCTAGAGTAAATTAAGCTTTCAGAGAGAATATTCCTGTGGATTCTATTAATGGGATTGAAATCAAACCTGCTGGAATGAATCTAATAAGATTAAAAGGACAGGTTATCACCTGTTCTTTTTCTGTTCCACAGACACTGCTTTACTTGGATATTAACAAGTCAAATAATTTCTATTTCTATGTACAAATGATTGGATTTTTTGCTTCTACAGAAGAATTTTTAGATTCATAAGGTTAAAGTTCATTTAGCATTTAAGAGACAAATGAGGTCAGTATTAGTACTGCAAACGTTTTTCATTATAAAAGTTTAGTCACAGGCTGGTTCAGAAGTTGAAAATACCATAAGGAGAGTGCAAGACAGTAATCTCCTTCGTGACAGTGACAATTCCCAGAGTTGTTTAATACCAGTAAATGTTCTCATGTATTTGAAAAAGAGCAGTATTTCATATGGATAGAATCCAAAATACCATGGTTCTTGAAATTTTAAAAGCATTTTCCTGTGTTTGTTCTTCTAACTCTGTTGGTAACCTTATATTTTGTATCCAAAATAGACTTCAGGTTGATTTTGTCTGATGTTTATTGTTTTATTGTTGAAAATGAGAAGAACTAGGCAGGTAAGAGGGGGAGCTGTAGCAGAGGAACCACCATAGAAAGTTGCTGAAACGCCATCTCTTTTGACTAGATTTGAAATTTGTTTCCTTTCTTCAGCATGATTTTTTCAAACCCAGATGTCTTTTTCTGTTTCTAAAACAGTGTTATAAGCTGCTGTTTATTCTATATGTTTTCAGTCCAGCTACTCACGCTTCTTACGTCATCTCCCACATATTCATTTTAGTCTGGAAAACTTCTGCCAGAGAAGATCTTATTTTACTTCAGTTTCTGTCTTCAAAATAAATATGATTTTTTTTTCATCTTCTGTAGTATTACAGTTTTTAGTTCTACAGCATTTAAGCCTTATTCAATCTTTTTCTTATTTTGGTTCAAGGATAAAATTATTATTTTTTTTAGAATGTTCTTAACATTAAATTTTGGATTTCTTTAGTTCCAAGGATTCTTTGTCGCTTTGATAAAATAAATTCAGCTAGCATCTTCAATACTAAAATAACTTTGGTACCAAAGCAAGAATTAATGCTACTGTTTTCATGTGGTCACCTGTTTTTGTACTTTACTGCTACTGAAGCTAACACAGATTTCACAAAAAAAATAACATTGGCAATAATATTGTGAACTTGTTTGGCTCTTTTATGCTCACAAATATTTCAAAAAAGACATTAAGAGAAGATAGTCTGTGGCTATTCCCACCACAAAACACTCCCTAACTAAAACCTTTGATGAATATTCAACTTTGAGCCTGGAAATTATATAAATGAATTATGCTGACTCTAGACTACGTGGAAAATTCTCCACTGTAAAAGAACCTTAGTTGTCGTGCTGGGTTGTGCAACACAAGAACCTGCTATATTCATTATCAATGAAAAGTCTCTTTCCATATAAACATTATTGATAAATTTTGCTTTCAGTTCCAGCAGTTCTGGTGGATTTTAACTAGATTAATGCTTTAAAAATTCTTTGATTTTTGCATTTAACATGTTCATTTATCAAACCACTTTCTGAAATTCATTTTTCCATAACACATACTAAGCCATTATTATTTTATTTTAAAAGAAAGAAATAAAAAGAAGTCATAAGCTTTTATTCTTAATGAAAGAAAAGCCCATGCCTGTAGAATTGAGAGACATTAGAAACCTTGGCTTCTACACACTAGTGGTACTTCTGTATAATGTGAATGTGAACTAGGTTTTTCTGTACAAGCAGGTAAGTTAGCACTGGACCTCAAAGTTTATTCAGTAGAACAGCAGTGTGATACAGGTATGTGTACAAGAAAATAAAATTCATAAAATGTGACTTTTCAAAAGTTTTGTGTTGCCTATGTTTTAGACAGTAAAGCTGAAATGATACAACCAGTAGAAGACTGTGTATTAACAGGGTGTCTATGTGATTTAGGATGTTGTAGAGAAGTGGGTGTAGGAAGAATTACTTTACTGAATGAGTGGTCAGGCACTGGAACAGGCTGACCAGGGAGGTGGTTGAGTCACCATCCCTGGAGATATTTAAGAAACATGTAGATGTGGCGTTTCAGGGAATGCTTTAGTGGCTGAGATTGTAGGGGTTTTTGTGTGTGTGTGGTTGGACTCGGTGATCTCAGAAGCCCTTTCCAACCATGATGATTCTGTAATGTGTTAGCATGGCAAGAAAAAAGCAGATCCTATAGCATGCTACATGGCAGCTACAGATAAACAAACAATACAAGCAAACATTAGTGTGCCTACTCTTGTGTTTCATCATGCCTCTTCAGCTAGCTTCCTGAGAAAAATTAGGTCTAGTCACATAAATGTCAAGTAGCTTGAATCTATTTAGGTGGTGCGCAATGGAACTGAGGATCTGAAAATCCCCCCTGCCAAGACGAGAGTCAGAATGCATGCCTTTTGCATAACCGCTCTCTTCACAACTGCTTTTCAAAACATGGCCTGGTTATATTGCCTTTGTGCTAGCTGTACTAAGAGCCAGGGGTACAGGATCTGTTTGAACAAGTGCCCTGGCCTCTCTTTTTAGGTATTAAGCCAACCTTCTGTAGCAGCCAATATAGATTTGGCTTGGAGAATTTTTCTAGGGTGCAAAAAAACAAGTATGCTGTGCAAGCCCTTACTATAAGCTCTTTCTGTTTTATATGCACAATACAGATAGTCTTTGGAATTTGGTAAATGAAAGATTGTATGCACACCTTCAGTTAACTCTTCCACTGCCGTGAATGCAAAATATTTATCTAGGCAGCCAGATTGTTTATATAATAATACTAAATAAATGAATGACTTATACTAAGTAGCACATGACCCAGTGGATCCAGGGGTCCAAGGGTAGAAAATAGTCTGTGAACTACAGAATACTATCCAGGATAAGAAAAAAGGATATTGACACATGCTAAATCACTGTAACACACTACACACTACAACAAAGTTGTTCAGTATGGTAGACAGCATTTTTCTATACCATGTGTTAGCTGAAGGAGAAATGGACAATAATGGACAATAGGAATGGGATGAGCCTTCTATAGCTGTTCCGAGTGAATACACTTTCATTTGCCCTGAAGAGGGTAAGAAAAGGAACATTTCTTAATTTACAATGTGACTCTGGAAAGTCAATACCAGCTCCTCACTCTTGTTGTGTTCTTGACTTTGTGTTCTGAGAGATTTTCAACGAAAGGCAGCATTTCAAGAATGAATATGAATCAGTACAATGCCAACTTTTGCTGTCAGTCTCTTAACTGACTCTTGATACACTGCCACCTTTAAATCACATATGGCCTTTGACAGACCATGATACTAAACTATGCTTTGACATTTAACTTTATTAATTTTTCCTCTTAGAGTTAATTAAATTCAATGTGTTTTTTATTAATTTCATTGAAATCAACTAATGTTTTGTTAGCTTCTGCCAATAGTCAGTGCTGCCAAACTTAATGCAATGTATTTTAATATGTAAATAGAATTAGGCCTTTCAAAAAAATAGGCAAGCTTGATTCAAAGTAATTTGTCCTATTTTTATTTTATGGCCTAAGTATATCAGTACTGATTCCTGAAATTTATACCACTTCAGGAGCTGTCTATACAGTTCTTGCAAGACATCCATATCTTGAAGAAACCCTTGTAGCCTGTTAGGTCTGTCAAAATGAACTTGAGTGCCATTCATTTAAACATCATTTGAGCAGATGGACTATTGAACTGGAATGCTGCTTAAATGTAAGCACTAGGGCATTTGCTCAGCACAGAACACAATAGTGCACATATGTTGCAAAAGCGAAAGTGTGTTTTGAGAATGTATTCTTGGCTAATTATGTAAGTGGATGACTGAAAATGTATATTATTTTAATTACTCCTTTGCAAAAGAAGTATTTTTCATTCACTTTTTCTTTTCTGTTAAGATACTGCAATTGCAATGTGGTGAAAATTTGGCAGACCTCTGTGTTCAAATGCAGCTCTGATATCAGCAGGACTTCCGTAGGTACGTGAGACTGTCCTACAGAAGACATTGTATGATCAAGATCTTGGAATTCCTGCTAACATCCCTATCTGGTATTACTCTTCTCATAAACATAAAAGAGAGGAAAAAGCCACTGATCTGGGAGATTTTTCTTTTTTGGTGTCATATGTTCCTGATCTTTCTTCTTTTGACCTAGTCAATCCAGGGCTGAGTTGTGAAGCTCACAGTGCTCTTGTGAAATTGCTTTGGCTCACAGAAGGAGGATGGTTGATATGTCTAAGTCTAAAGTTATGCTCTTGAAATGTTATTAAAAGCAATCTCTGCATTTGAATTTTTTCTGTGAAAACCCATAGGAAAAAAGACCATAAAATGAAGACTTAGATTTTCTTGTATGTGCCACTGCGCGCAGAGACTAAAGTTATCTTCACTATACAAGCTTGAACAGATACATTGTAGATTTTTAATATTGTTTGTCATCCTCCTTGCTCACATATCTAAACTTTTAGCACATAAAAGATCACTTGTCTTTATAAAAGAATCAGTGATTGCAGAAATATCTTGACTGTCTATAAACTACAGAATTCTAATTCTGTCAATGAAGTCTGTATAAATTGCACACATCTTCAAAATTATTTTTAAAGTGTATTAGGAACAAAAGAAAACTTTTCAATAATTTAGACCCATTACTATATGGAGGGGGTTTTGCACTAATGCAGAAAAAGGAAGTACATTAGGGATGTGTTTCTGTGCTGTATTTAAAAAGCAGCAAGCTCCTTTGCAGTCAACCATAGGAGGCTGAGGATATTTTGATTAATATTCTTATTTTTTAAGATGCTAAATCCTTGATGAATGAATAGTAGTTTCCATTAGAAAACAGTAACTTAGATGCACAATAGAATTTTGGTCTGAACCAAAGAGAGGAATTTACATCCTAAGAGAAATAGTGCCCACACTGGGAACTCACTGTGAATAAAAGTGATGCTGGAATAAAGATGGTATAAATTTATGTTAAACTGGGAACACTTGATCCTCAACCTTTGAGTCTTACAGTGAATTACAGTCACAAAACAGAAACAGAATGAAGTATATGGCTCATATGTATTGTAATAACATTCCTTTTCTTGTGAGTCAAGAACTTTATTTATCATTATGTAGTTCAAGTAAAATAGCACAGCAAATCTGCCCAATTGAGGCTGACTAGTCATACCTAAGTAAGGGCAGCTTCATATATTTTTGTGTTAGCACATTTGTATAAGGACAGATTTTCTTCTGCTAGCATGTAATTCCAAACAGTAGAGCACACAAATAAGAAACAGATTTTCTGCTGTACTCATAAATCCTAAGATGTAAGGGTTATAAAGTAAAATGAGTTATAGTTCTGAGTATTATCTAAAATAAATGTTACAATATAAAAATGGTTTAGAAGCATAAAAATGAAAATTTCACAGGATTCACAGTCCTTATGAAGTTTGGATCTAGATCACTAGATAGGCTTTGTTTACATGATCTGTCCTCATATGATTAATATTAACTCACAGTATGGTATTTTCAAGATTATTTTTCAAAAGGCATAAAAAAAAATCATGTTGCTCATTTAACTATTTTGTTTGTCATTTTTTCCCTCCTGCATTCTTCAGTTAAAACAACTACATTCTTTTTAGTGGATCCAGATAGTGACTGATTTATAAAACCTCTGAACCAGCTTTGGATTATGAAACTGACCCGAAAATAAGACTACAAAATGATCTGTAAACAATGTTTATTCCAAAAAAATGGTTTCTTTATTAAAGTTTTCCTATTTCTTTCTATTGATTTTAAATAATAATTTTGCTTTAAGATATATGGTGCAATTAAAGACCTGTGGGGAAGGAAAAGGATTAAATAATAACAGTGGCAACCCTTCAGAAAGGATTTTCTCCGACAATTTCTATGATCCCTTTTCATATATGAACTTTACCTGGCAGCTAAAAAGTTAATGCGTAACTTAATTTGATATCTATAAAAGCATATTCTCAGCCTAAAACTATAAACTAACATGCTTTTTCATTATAAACTCTTTAAAACTGAAATTGAGGAGAGTTTCATTGGAAAATCTTCACCTAGAAAAAGAAATTTTGAATACAATTCTAGTCCACAAACTTGGGACACTTTCAGTTTATTTCACTGGGGTTCAAGCTGAGTCCTAAGACATTCAATGCTGCCTCTGAATGGATTCTGCCAAAAACCTGAAGTACCACAAAATGATTATTTAATGTATATCAGAAGCTCCTCTCTCTGGCAAATAGAAAATAACACAAAGTAATTTATAGAATACAACACTTAGAGCCTGCAAAAAGACATGGAGAAGGAAATACATGCAAGGAATATTTTAATTGAATTTTAGATGATTAAGTGTCTAGTTTTGAGCTAAATAGGCCTTATTTATATTCAGTGGAGTAAAACAAGCAATTGTGAGCTGTATAACCTATTTATTTCATAAATCACATACTTGGGGTGTTTAATTCTTTTCATGAACCGTAAAGGAAGCTTTTGTTGACTAGATAATAGATATTAATTTTCATGGAGGTATCACACAAGTGTGTCTTGCCATCTGTCCCCTGAGGCAAAACTGAGGATGCTTTCCCTCCTGGATCTCACTAGGCACAGGAAGGGGATGAAAGAATGCTTTACAGCTGCTCAGAGAATAGGGGAAAATTGTAAATATTTTCAGAAAAGCTGTATAAATTATATTCTGGTTTTACTGTTCTGGTTTGTATGGGTCCTTATACCACATTAATTGCTCTGGTAACTCTATGCATTTCAGTCATGTTTTAACTAACACAACTAAAATGTTCAGATCTGTGTTTTCCACTAATGATCTGCCTGGGGAAAACAACTATACAGGGGATTTTTTTTAGCCTTTAGTACCTCCCCTGAGAGTATATGAAGGGGGATGGGCAACTGATAGGGGTTTAGAGTTTGTCCTGACTGAGACCTGAAATATTTGATTTTTCAGTACATTCACCTTTTTAAAGCAAATGATAACTAACTTTCAAGTTATCATAACAGGTCCAGGTTATGGACAATATGGGGGCTGGTCTGTGTGCACAGAAACCTGACTGCAGAGCTATCTTTGTCATACCACACTTTGATAACAGAGATGGAAAACTGAGCAGGAACAGTTCTGGTAGAGCCAATGCCTTGGAAAGGTCACACCAGCCTTCCCTCCCTGTTGTGAGTCATAGTGGGGCAAAACTAAAATAAACCATAAAATAAAAAAAGTTTCCTTCAGATCTCCAGTTAAAGATGTTCTCGGTTCCATCTGGTGCTTTCTGGGAACTCTGAAAATGCATCCTTCCATCAGCAATGTGTTAACTTACATAGTCCATGCCCTTTTAAGCTCCAAACTTCCATCAAAATGAACCTTTTCCTCTGCTCCCCTGCCACTTCTGTAAAGTCTCCATCCCTCAGCTCTCCATACCATTGGTTCAGCCAGTTCACCTTCGGGAATTTCCTATGGAAATCACTATAAATATGTGTCAATTTACTTTCTTTATTTCCAGTTTCTGTCTCCTCTGTCATTGTCTTTTGTACCTTCATGTCAACCAAGAAGGGCAGAACCAAGCAAGGAGGGAAGAGACTAATTGTCATCTAATGTTTTGTAAAGGCAACAGGGAAACCCTTTACCAGTTAAGGCTTCAAGAACTTTACTGGGAAACAGGCAGCAAGAGCTTAGAAACATTTTTGGCAACGGAAGGACTGGTTGACCTGGGATGAGATGCCAAAGTCTGTGGCTGAGAGAAATTTTCCCTTGAGGCAGCAAGATTTTTGACTCATGAATCACATTTTGTAATCAAGCTTTTATCACATTCACTGTTGTTCTCATTGTGTTCAACTGATAAGACTCCCAAATTCATGGAAAAGTTACATAGTTCAAGGCACGAACTTGGTTTGGTAATACTGTATTTTGATTTTTTTTAAATAAAAGTTCTTTAAAATTCCCAGTTTTCTTGCAAAACTGACGAAAATCGTCTCCGTTTGAACTGCATATATCCCTTGAATTTTCTGTAAAGAGGCCTGCCCTTTAATCAGCTGAAGCACTCATTAATACACAGAAGCATTCACAGAATGATATACTTGAGTGTCATGATGATAACCAATTACAAAAACAAAAACCAAATGACAGTTGAGTAGCGCAACTGACATACAGAAACATAGCCCAGACTGAAGAAAGTTTGAAGAAGGTTATTGTTTCTGCATATAAATCCTATTTCTTTTATGCACTTTTAGCATTTCCAGATGTCAAGTTGTTGTTACGGAGAAAAAAGCAGTAACAAAAAACCCAAAGGCAACCAAAAAAAAAAAAAAAACCAAAAACAACCTAAAAAAACCTAAAAAATCACTATATAAACCTCTTAAATCATACATTGGAATAATTACAACACAAATCAAAACTATGAATAAGGAAGATCCTTTTTTTTTTTTTTTTTTTTTTAGGTCTGTACTTCCCACATCATCCTTTTGGGAATACTGCACTAAAATGTTTAGCCAACTAGTAACTGACCAACAGACTAATGTAAGTAGCCATGACTACACTGGACAACTTTTATTTTCTTCTTTTTTTCCTTCATTACTGTTCTAATAAAGTCCAAACATTTTGTGCATTTTTTATTATTATTTTTCTAAATACCAAAAATCTCACAATTTGAATACTAATTCATGTATAAAACAACATAATAACTTAATATTCCACTGCATTGTGTATAATAACATCATTTTAGAAAAATCAAATTGATGTTAAGCCTTAACTTGTTTTGTTTTGTTCCTTAAATTCATGCACAGATTTCAAAGAAAAACTTGCGAAAGAATGAGAAATAATTTGAGAAGTTAGAGGAGAAATATGGGAAGATATTGAAAAAGTGACAAAGCAGGAAAAAATGAAAGAAATTGCATGAAGAAATGAAAGTGAGAAGTGTAGAAAGACAAGAAGGGTGACTGTGAGGCCGAGATGGAAACACACATTTAATATTTATAGTAGGGTATTTGCAGAATAATGTCATGTATCTGTAGGAAATTATCTTGATTATTTTATTAGGGAACATAATTCCATGGTGGTTGGACTCCCATCCTTATGCTCCAGACTTTAGATTTTTGGGACTTTTTGGATCTTACTTCCCGTAATAGTCTCCAAGAAGCCATTATATATTTTGCTGAGCTATAGTTGGGTGTTTGGGTTTTTTTTTTCATATTTATCCAGCTTCCATTTAGAACCCATTGGACTTAAAATTGTATGGTTATCTCATAATTTTATTTTATAGGGAAAAAAATAATTCTTGCATAAATTCTGGCTAGGACAAAAGGATGTAGGAACGGTCCCAAAGCATATGGGTTAAATTAACGCCTGCTGAGTTGCAGTGCCAGCATTTGTCTGATTTAATGACATGATTTAAAATAATTGGAGGGGGTCTTCAGCATCCTCCACATCCTCTTGAGCATGTGATTTTCTGATGGATTAATTTTAAACAGAGGACCAGGGAACATTTGAGACCACTAGTGAGAATGTGTTTCTGTTGGTTGATAGTGAATAACTGACCTAGTTTCTTGTCCCATTTCTTCTTCAGGAAAACAATTAATTCAAATGAGCTGGCCAGTGATATGCATAGCACTGCTGCAAACTGTAATAATAAGGCTAACCTCTGGAGTAACAAAAGCGGGTCAGATGGTCAGGAGGGGGACAGGCAACAAGGCTGAATCAATAGGAAACAGCTCAATCAAGTTCAATCTATCACTTCTTAGGCCAGTAATATTTAAAAATATGAAGAGTTATTTGCAATTAAACACTAATACCAAAGTAAAGGAATATTAGAGGTGACACTTTAGATACTGGTCATGCTTCTGAAATAGAAGAGTAAAAATAAATAAGAAAATCTGGTTTTCCTCCTGCCTGAGGAGTTCTTCCTAATAGATATGTGAAACATAATCTCAACGGCTTTTTTGATGATTACTTCAAAACCACTCTTTTCAACATACTATTTTGCCATCAACAAGGATCTCTTTTGTTTCATGATGTAAGATATTATCTGGTTTAAAAGGGGTGCTTTTCAAACTGTTAAGACTAATAAAATACCACAATTATTTGATTTTCTCTTTTTGTTAACTTAGCGGGCAGGCATGCAGATGTGAATCTGGAGTTTCAGTTACGTAACAGAGATCAGTCCCACCCAAAAATTGTTTTATGAAAATGTTGTAAAGGAACGCCTGTATAGACATTAAACATGGAGTGTAATTTAGGAAGTGAAAATTAATTATCTATTCAGAACTAATACATTCTGTTGCATTTTGGAAACTACTATTATAACACAGACACAGCATGGTGAATCTGTACTACATTATGCTATACCTACTTTGGTTTTAGGATATGGAAGTCTTGGATTATGCAAATGAACACTGTCATTCCAAATCCAAAACAGAGCATTGGATGTGACGTACTATATAGTAATAACAATGACTATAGCTTTTCTTGGAAGACATTCACTTTAAAGTCCTTGTTTCATACATTATTTTCAAGTTAAACACAATAGCCCCAAACCTGATCGGAATTAAGAAGTTAACAGCCTATTTATTCAAGTTCTTGAGTGAGTTTTCTAACTTCTTAGTATCCTGGCTGTTTAAAAAAAAATAAATTCACAAGACTTTCATAATATAAATCCACCCTCTTAATAGTCTTTGAAGATCTAAAGCACAACAAGTTGTGCCCCATATTGCTGTGCATCTGTGCAGTGATGCTGTGCTTTAAATGAAAGTCAGAAGAAAGAATCTAGAAATCAGAATTACAGAGACAGAGGCCTGGATGGTTACTGAGGGAAATATTTAGCTCATGAATTGAGAGGAATTTTGAACCTTGAGTAGAACAGTTGGATTTTATTATAATTTCTACTTTGAAAAAATTTTACATTTCCTGAGAAATTTCAGGTTTCCTGACTTGAAAGACTGTATGGTTTGTTCAGTAAAGAATCCCAGCTGTTTGCTTGTGGATTTATTTACAGACTGTGAGAAATTTCTCATGTTTATACTTTTAAAATTATTTTCTCTGTACTTGTGTCTGACTAATCAAATGAAGTAATACAAGAAATGAAAACAAATTTAAAATTCCTATTTTCCAAGTGAAAATTTATTCTTTAATTTCAGAAATAGGTTGATTTTTTGTTGTTTTTTTTTTTTTTTCCACAGAAAATTTCAGGAAAATGAAAAACTTTCAGTACAAACGGAACAATCTTCCTTCACTCAAAAGTGTCTTGGCAAAACAATTCCAACCAGTTGTATGCAATAATAGTGACCTCAGTATGACCTCTTGCATCAATATCACTTACATGAAAGAAGAGAATGTAAATCAGCCTATTAAAACCAAATGTTATTTTTATTTACACTTACTTTCACCTTGAAAAAAGTCAGTTGAGTCCTTGTGTTTTGAATAAAAGTTTAAAAAAAAAAAAAATTGTTAGAGATAATTCTACAAGTTTTAAAGGAAGAGAAGACTGGTGTGATAGCAGTCCAGACTCTGACCTCAGCCATTTGACCTGATTTTTCAGAAGAGTTGAACACATGGAGTTTAAGCTGAAGTTAGCAAGCCTTGCAGCTGTGGGGTTTGCTTGCCAATCAGCGTGTTGTCCTGAAAATAAGAAAATAACATTAAACTGGCTAAGGACTGAGAAAGACAATCATTGTTTATTAACAGTAATAAAGGGATATTACTTTTATAATAGTTTGACCTACTTTATTTTAAGAAAGAATATGAAATACAGCTAATTTATTTTGTAATATACCATCATGAAGCTTAAGATGAAGTTTCATTTTATTTAAGATAGTATTCATATTATCATACCTACGATAATGTTTTATAGACTTAAAAGGAAAACACTGCCCAATCAATGTATCACAGGAGGACTGTGACAGTTAAAACATGCCTTTTCATTTTGCTGAGCTGTTTTGTATACACATCTCTCCAAGAACCTGACAGTTAACTATCTTTAAACTTCATTATAAAATTAATTATTAAAGTACTGTTTAACATTCTTAGAATGCTAGAACTGGTGAAGTAATAAAAAATATATTCCAAAAGGTGGGATTCAGAAGACATTTGAGAATAAAAATCTGCACATTTTAAGGTGTCTACTGATTTCACAGTACAATGGCAGTGCAAATATGACACCCTAAGTTAATTTGGATGGTGCCTAAAAGCCCACCATAAATTCATGAAACTGGTAGGCTCGGAATAAATTTAATGGAGAAGTAAATGATTGTTCAGTCAGTAAGCTTCACTCTATTGACTTTAATATATGCTGGCTGAGACTCTGTCCTACAGCCCCCACAACTTTTAACTTCTGAAGACTGGAGCCCAAAAGAACAAGAGCAATTCCTAGAGGCATTAATGTTCCTCTTTTATCTTTAACATTTAAAATACATGAATTTAAACAAAAAATATTGAATTGTTAAAAAATCAATGAAGATTATTATGCTTTCCATGCACTTTTCTCTTTGTATTGTCTGTTCTCCTCTATTCCTCAATGAGCACAATGAAGTGTGCTTAAAATAACTGCCCATGTGCAGAACAGCCCTTCACTAATTCCTTATTAGTGTGAATGAAGCAATGAAATTGTTTCCATCAGCAGCAGCCATATCCCTGTTCTCCGTTTTGTCACTGCTATCAGATGGGAAGGCTTCTGGAAGTGTTGGGCCATGGGAGGGTGAAACTATGCCCATGCTTAATCTTCCTCTGATGTCAGCTTTCTTCCAGAGTCTAAAGGCCAGTTTGTGTGCGTCCTTTGCATTCCTAATCAGTCCCAGGACCAGATCTCAGATGTACTTTGTGATCTTGTTCTTATTCTAGAAACGCAACTTGAGGAATTCAATAGTGGTAAACTCACTTTTTAAGAACAAAAACCCCAAACATTCAAATAAGTTCTAAATTAAAACCCAGAGGAAGAATTAAATGTATTTTCAAATAGTACAGTAAACAATGGAAGCCAGATTTCTTTTAGTCAGCTTTTTCAGATCAGTTCAGATAATAACCAAATATGACAAGAATAGTAAGGACTTGCAGATAAAGCCACCTGAATTGTATTTTGAGTTATGAGATATTTCCAGACCACTTCACACACACAAGTTACATGGTAAAGAAATACTCCTGTTTCTATGCTTTAGCTTATATCTTGGTAATAAAATAAAATCTGTGCAAATTTTAGACCAAGGTAAAGAGAAAATGATCTTGCAATAGTAAAAGATTTTGCCGAACTGTTGAATGATTTCTTAGGCCACAACAAGTTGTTAGAAAACTATTAAACTGTAAAAATTATTGACTTGGAAAAACTATGTGCTTACTGTTAATTTTCATCCTCTTTAACGGGAGGAGTAAATAAGTACTACCAAGATCTGAAAAACTATTTAGCAGTTCATGTAGGCTAAATGTGCTTTTCCTTACATTAATTGTCATATGATGCTGAAGTCAGTGTTCAAGTAACCAAAACAGGCCTTTTCCCTTTTCTGTGGTTCCTTGAATCTTGTATTTTTCTTTCTTTTTAGGCTCTGTACTGGATACCCCAAAATAACTTTTAATAACTGTACTTCTGGTTTATCTGCTTATTTACTTTTTTATTCATAATATCATTCATTTAGGTGCCACTAGATTAGTCTCCTTGAACCATCAAGGCCTTGCTGCTCTTCACCAGAAGGTGTCAGAATTTTGAGTCAGTGACAGCAACAGAACGTATTGTACTACTGCAGAAGTAACTGTTATTTCAAAGGATGTAGAAGATAATTCTCTTTAAAGAAATTTCCTGTGTTGTGTCAACCCACAACCAGTTGGAATGTCAGGCAAACATCAACACTGAATTTTGCTTTAAGCATTTTTGTGAAAAATAAAAATAAAACCACATGGCTTATCTACGTAAGACACAGAGACTATATTTACTTCCAATTAACTGAGAGTCAATCACAGCTGATGGAGTCCATAATTCATTAGGTCTGGGTTTTCCATTAACTTGCAGTGATACTTGCAAGCCAAAAGTTAGCATTTCTTCAACTATTTAGTTAGCTTCAGTAGCAAAGCAATCCACAATGGCAAATTTCCCCTCTGAGCCCCACTGTTTGCTTCTGCAGGTCATCACCACTACTTAATAAGGACAGATCCAGCTTGCCATGGTCTTTCGGAAGGGAAAACAGACCTTGTTATCCATCTGGTTCTTACTGAATCCTTCTCCTCAGTCCTCATAAATGTGATGTATCTCAGGTGTAAAGTAAAAGGGCTACGTTTCACGTGATCCTTGGTCATGTGTTTTGCTCTTTCTTTACTTGCATTTGTTTCTTTGTTTGTGGTTGCTTTGTTGTTTGTGGGGTTTTTTATGTTGCTTCCAATTTTATAAGCAAGTGTCTATCTTTACTTTTTGCTGAAGGAGCATGGTCTATTCTTTTTCCTTATTTTTTCTGATAACAACAATGATACTTCTGTGATTGGGTTCTCCTTCCTTCAGCTACTGAATTATTTACAGTGCATTATTCATTCTCAGTGCAGGCAGATAATTTCTTTCTATCTCAGATAAATGGGTGACAGTACATTAGTTTAAATTACTATTTTCTAGGTAGAGAGTGCAGTACCATGCTAACAATAGTACCATGCTACCGGTATAAAACAGGCCAATCTCCTGGTGTTGATAGCTTTCTGAATGCTTTTTTAAGGATATGGTGTTATCCTTCTCAAAACAGTTCCTCTTGGAAAACTCCTAATTATCTTCTTATGCAGGGACAGGGGTGGAACAGGCTACAGCAATGTTCTCACTAAGGATTTAATTCCTTGTGAGCATTATGATTAAAAAATTACTCTGCTAATGAAATTAAAGTGTTTCAGTCATATTTCCTGATTTATGAGGACACACACTCATAAATAAATGAAGTCTGTACTGCTCACCTTTCAGTCATGAGAACAACTTGTGACTCCACTTGGGTTGCTGTTCAAGGTGATGAGAGAAGTGCTGGAAATGCTCCATACACTGGAAAAGGTTTGTCTGAATGGAGGATGGGCATGCTGAGCTCCTTTAACCTCCTCAGCAATCTCATGGTTTCTCTTGGGAATGAGCAAGCACTTTCATTTCAAAGGATTATTTGGCAGTGACTGTGCATACATTCATTTTGCCTCTGGCCTCCAAAGCCCATAACAGTCAATTAAGAAGCATATCTGTGAACTACCCTTCTTTAAATAATCATCTGCGTTACTCACCCTTTTTCTTGAAGCTCTGCCTAACTAATACTAAATTTTGGATAAATACTAGTATTAATAACTGAGCAATTTTGTTCTGTGTTTTGAACCTCCCATGGAAATTGATTTCTTCTTATCTAGAATTAAGCTTGAACCAAACTGGTATCTCAAATAGTCCTAGACCACTATGTACCAGCCAACACAGTAAACACAGACCGAATTGGAAAGACCTTTGACCAGTCTGTCTCTGCAAAGTATACTACACTAAGAGTGAGTCTATACTGGCAAATAAAGCAGTCTTATCTACTTTCTGTCTATTAAAGAAATGGCAAAGAAAATGGGATTCTCCTCTGGTTCTAAGGCTAAATGTCTTCTCATACATCTGCGTTATGACTAAACTCTTTCCCCTAAACCTCCAAAACTGCATGTCTAGACCCAAACTGTCCTTAGCTTGTGATACACTGGGAAAAGTCTAGCTGGTGTGAGCAAAAACCCTACCAGGGCTGGGTATTACACAGTACACTTGTCTGTGGGCCAGTGATCTAGCCCATGCCCTGGATCTGTTTGATTTGTATATAACTGATGGAGCCTAATTATCTGTAAGGTGTTAAATTGAAGCACAGAGATATTCTGTATTTGTGGGAGGAACATAAAAACCAGGCAGTGTTCTTTAACCCTTTTGTCACGGGTGGGGAGCACAGGAAAATAATCTGATTCCAATTACATTCACAAGAAACAAAAATTCACTCCCGGGCAGGAAACTCACAGCCCATTTCCAGCTTTAAGCAAAATGTCATGGCCAACTTATAAACTGCTTAAAAATGGCTTTATGTAATGAAAGTGATGACAGACCTTTAATTATGTCTGTGAGTGTGACTATATAGCAGAATAATTTTGAATTCTTCTTTGATTCTTGAGGTCTGAAGCAATTTTAATTCACTGTGAAGTGACATCTACCAGAGTACCAGAGTGAGGCACTTTAATATTAAACATATGGAATTACAAACTGATCATTTCCTAAATGTCCATAACTTTTGCACTGACTCCAAATTAATCCATTAAGTTAAATGTATTAGCATTAATACCAAATGTATTCCTGTAACCTTGGAAGAGGGGGAATGTTATATTATTAATCTTACCAATTTTTGAATAACTTCTTCTACATACTAATTATCATTATGGCAGCAGCAAAATCCATTTAACATTGCCTAATGCTTGAAGGTATGGTGCTTTCTGTCATCTTATTATAATTTTGCCAGACTTCAACAGTTTGTTGCAAACTTGCCCCTGCCAAGCATCTGCTGCATGCTGATGGATTTTCCCTTTCTTCTTTGCTTTCTGTCTGTTTTTATGACTTAAGTGTTACAAGTAACTCAGTTAAAGTGGAACTTTATAAAGCTGTGATGAATTAGGGACTTCTGTATATGGTTAGGCCTCAGACTAGTAAAGAATGATATGTTTATCTAATGTTATGCCATGTAAATATTCCAGCTGATTCTAATGATACACATTTATGCCATGTAAAATAAAACATGTCTATATCTGTCTTTGCAGAAGAAAGGACCTTACAGTACATATTACCAGAGTAATCCTTTCAGTTTAAAAGAATAGACGTGCAAATAAAAGAAGTATGATCTTTCATGTAGAGTCTGTCTGACTGATAAATCTTAGATGCAAGCAAAAGAGTACTCCAAAATGTATTTTAACATATATAATAATATTTAGCCCTCCTCAAACTCTAGTACAAATCCTATTCAAAAGAGTGTGTTCACTCCAGATGCCTGAAAAAGTGTGACTGTTATTAAATTCTTACCAAAGATCGAGTCTAAACATTTAAATTGTGATCGTGCCAGTTTTGCAAATATGCAATTTTAGCATACACTGTATATATCTGACTGAAGGCTCCTATCACAAACAAAGGGGTCATTTGTAAATCTTGGAAATAAGTAGAAAATATAGATCTTACTACCCTGCAGCTGAAAGATATTCTTGCTCAAGGTGCATGTCAAAAATGGTTGTGCAAAGTTTTCCTATTGTGGGAAAAAAGAGAATGGAAAAAAATCAACAAAGTACCTCCCCTTCCAATAAACCCTTTTGATATTTCATACTGGATCCTCTTGGTTAACTTGACCAAATGCCTTTTTCCTCTTGAAGTCTATTGTGCCCTCTGTGGATAAATTTTTGTGTGCCATTTATTCACAGATGAGTTGTACCTGTTGATAGCAATACAAGGTTTTTAATTAGTATAAATATCTTTAACTCCAGTTACTTCAAAGAGGAAAACTAAGTTTATATCTTGGCTGAAATTACAAACAATGATGAAGCCAAATGGGGTGATTCCAGTGATGTTAGTGGATGCAGGCTTACTAATTATGCCTTCATATAAAATTAAGCAGTGACAGAAGCTATCTTATAGCTCCAGATACCCAAAAAGCTTTCGTGTTGGTGGGAAAGCAAGATGAAAGGAGAGTTCACAAGTTAAGCATAATATTCTTGTTTGTGCAATAAGAACATTGTTTGTGCAATCACCTTCTTGACTTAACAGTCTTTGGGTGAAGTCCCCAATTCATCTTCTTTTAGGCCCCCCCAAAGCATTTGTCCAGGAATAATACACCATGCTCCCATTTAGTTCAAACCAATCCCTTAGGTATAAGGGGATTATTTCCACACACACGCACTCCTCCAAACTGTAAAAGATGACAGTTCTCAACAACTGAGGCAGGCATTGCAAAAGCAATATAAAAGCCAAACATCAGGAATCAATAAAATTATGTATTTTTACAATACCTCACCTCTAATTGCCTGCTAGTGAACATTTAAATTGCTCATATATTTTTACAGATTATTAATGCTGGGTATATACTTACATATAGGATTAGGAGCAAATTATGCATTAGTTTAATGCAGGACATTTCTGTGTGGGGATAGCTTTGATTTAAACTAGCTAAATGGATCTGGACACAGTGTATTTGTTGGAGAATTTAGGGCACTTTGGGGTCTTTTTTGATGAGGAGTGCAGGCTGAGAGGTTACGGTGTTAAGGTCGAGCTGCCAAAACTCTGGCAACATTAGTCTCATTCAAATAGTATGCCACAGAAAGAACTGCCCTTAGCCTCGGGCTGAGGCTAAGCAGGCTCCACAGCTGTCACGCAGAATCTCTCCCTGAGGAGACCCACAGGCTCGTACTGCGTGGGGAGCTGCTGTTTACCACTGCCAGTGCAGGAGATGGGATGTGTTTGGTGAAATACATAAAAGTACATCTGGGAGCAAAACAGGCAGGAGATAAACAACTGTTCTCCTTTCAAGACTGTGTAGGAGCTGCGAAGGTTTATTTATTTATTTATTCGGCCCCCTATCAGTTTTTGTTGGGTTTCTTCTATGTTTTGCATTGTCCTGTCTCCCAATATATATGGTAATGATGGTAATCATAGAATGACTTGTTTTTTCACGGGTACTCCCACAGTTACATGAAAGATATTTAGGCTAATGAACAGGCTACCACTAACACATTTAATGTTTCTGACAGTAGCTGCTGTTTAGGAGAGTTATATATGGATATCAGGACTGCCCAGCTTCAGTAAGCTGAAGTATAATACTTCTGGGGGCAATTTAGGAAACCCTCTTGCATTTTATAAAAAGCCATATATAGATTCTATCTGTCCTTAAAAGTCTGTACAACTTAATTTAATGGCATGAAGTAAATACCAAAAAATTAATTTTTTTTCTTTAATCTTTCTATTATGTATCTAATTATATCAATAAATGATTGTCTAAAAATCTGGAAAATTAAGATTATTCAAAGTTGGACATTGAAGTTATATTAAAAGTTTGTTAAATGAGACCTTTTTTATCTTAATCATAATTAATTAAAATCTGGCTCAGAAAAAAATGTACAGTTGTTTGCTCTGCAAAGTGCATAAAGATGTTAATTGCAATGAACAGTGAAACAGAATTTTAGTATTCTCACACAGCTACAGCAGTAGATCTGAGGAGTGATATTAAATCTGATCTCTTCAGACATGAGACTGCCTTTGCTGTCATCACTACCAACATTCTGGTAAATAACATTATTTATATGATCCCCCTTGGAGTAAGATTAAGCATAAAAAAAAGTTCTGATGTTGCTTAGTAGTCAGAAAATAATATTAAAACTACAGAAATAAAATTATTATGCTATAAGATTGCAATTCACAGAATCACAGAATCACAGAATCACAGAATATCAGGGATTGGAAGGGACCTTGAAAGATCATCTAGTCCAGTCCCCCTGCTGGAGCAGGAACACCTAGATCAGGTCACGCAGGAATGCTTCCAGGTGGGTTTTGAATATCCCTAGAGGAGACTCCACAACCTCTCTGGGCAGCCTGTTCCAGTGTTCTGTCACCCTCACTGTGAAGAAGCCTTTCCTCATATTTAAGTGGAACCTCCTATGTTCCAGCTTGCACTTATTGCCCCTTGTCCTGTCATGGGCTGTCACTGAGAAGAGCCTGGCTCCATCCTACTGACACTCACCCTTTACATATTTATAAACACTCATGAGGTCACTCTTCAGTCTCCTCCAAGCTAAAGAGACCCAGCTCCCTCAGCCTTTCATCTGGTGAGATATGGTGAATATAAATATGATGTGAGAGCAACATAATAAAGAGATCCTTATAATATTTTCATAATAATATTATATATTTTAATAATATAATATTTTTATTATATTTTTCTTGTATAATAAGATGCATTATATGCCATTGGTACTTAAATTTATTATTGCAAAATTCTGCAAACCATTATTGTTACGTTCAAATGAAAGACTCTGTGCGTGTGAAAACCACAGCTTCAGCCATATAAAACTATACCGTAGACTGGAAAAAATGCTGTGCAGAATATATGGTTTATCTTCTTTTCCATTTCCTGGACATACAGAGGAGACAATTTCATACCTGTGCCTATAGACGCAGGTAGATCCCCGTTACTGACTAAAGAGATTTCATATGTGTGTACATGTAAAGACAGATTATACAGGCACATAATGTATGTAAAATAAACCAAATATTTTTTTTTCAAGCTGAAATAGAAGTAAGTATTCTAAAAATTTTATTTGTATTCCCAACCAATACAATACTGTTCAAACACTAATGTTTTTAATATTTTTTCTAAAGAGAACTACCAGGAGGTCTTGAGGTTATACAGTGAGAAAATTAGAAGGGCCAAAGCCCACCTAGAACTTAATCTGGCTACTGCTGTAAAATACCATAAAAATATTTCTATAAATATATTAACAGAAAACAGAGGGCTAGGGAGTAGCTCCATCCTTTACTGTATGCAGGGGGAAAGAGTGACCAAGGATGAGGAAAAGGCGGAGGTACTTAATGCTGTCTTTGCCTCCGTCTTTAATAGTAAGATCTGGTGATCTATAGATACCCAGCCCCCTGAGCTGGAAGACGGGGAGGAGAATGAAATCCCCATGATACAAGGGGAAATGGTTAGTAAGCTGCTACGCCACTTAGATGCACACAGGTCTATGAGGCTGGATGGAATCCACTCAAGTGTACTGACGGAGCTGGCAGAAGTGCTCACCAAGCCACATTCCATCATTGATCAGCAGTCCCAGCTAACCAGGGAGGTCCCAGCTGACTGGACGCTAGCAAATGTGACACCCATCGACAAGAAAGATCAGAAGGAGGATGCAGGGAATTACAGGCCTGTCAGCCTGACCTTGGTGCCAGGGAAAGTTGTGCCACGGAAGGTTGTGCCAGGGAAGGTTATGCCAGGGAAGATCATCTTGAGTACCATCATGTGGCACGTAAAGGCAACCAGGTAATCGGGCCCATTCAGCATGGGTTTATGAAACACAGGTCCTGTTTTATTAACCTGATCTTCTGTGCAAAGGTGACTCGCATAGTGGGTGAGGGAAAGGTTGTGGATGTTGTCTACCTAGGCTTTAGTAAAGCTGTTGACACTGTTTCCCACCACATTCTCCTGGAGAAACTGGATCTCATGGTTTGGACAGGTGTACTCTTCGCTGAGTGAAAAAGAATTGTGGTGAATGGAGTCAAATCCAGTTGGCAGACAGTCACAAAAGGTGTTCCCGGGGGCTCAGTACTGGGACCTGTGCTGTTTAATATCTTTATCAATGATCTGGATGAGGGGATCAAGTTCACCCTCTTGACAACACCAAGTTGGTGGGAGTGTTAATCTGCTTGAGGGAAGGAAAGTTCTACAGAGGGATCTGGACAGGCTGGATTGGTGGGCTGATGCCAGTGGTATCAGGTTCAACAAGGTCAAGAGTCAAGTCCAGCACTTGGGTCACAACAACCCCGTGCAGCGCTACTGTCTTGGGGAAGAGTGACTGGAAAGCTGCCTGGTGGAAAAGAGCCTGGGTGTGTTGGTCAACAGCTGCCTGAATGTGGGCCAACAGTTTGCCCAGGTGGCCAAGGAGGCAAGTGGTATCCTGGCCTATACCAGAAATAGTGTGGTCAGCAGGACTAGGGAAGTGATTGTCTCCTTGTACTCAGCACTCATGAGGTCCCGTCTTCAGTACTGTGTTCAGTTTTGGGTCCCCTACTACAAAAAAGACATTGAGGTACTGGAGCATGTCCAAAGAAGGGCAAGAAAGCAGTTGACGGATCTAAAACACAAATCTTATTAAGAGCAGTTAAGGGAACTGGGGTTGTTCAGTCTGGAGAAAAGGAGTCTGAGGGGAGACCTCATCACTCTCCACAACTACCTGAAAGAGGATTGTAGTGAGATAGGAGTCAGTCTCTTGTCCCAAGTGACTGGCCACAGGACAAGAAGAAATGGCTTCAAGTTGTGCCAGGAGAGGTTTAGATTGGTAATTAGGGAAAATTTCTTCACTGAAAGGGTTGTCAAGCATTGGAACAGGCTGCCCAGGGAAGTGGCTGAATTGGTATCTCTGGAGGTATTTAAAAGACGTGTGAGTGTGTTGCTGAGGGACAAGGCTTAGTTGTGGATTGGGTAGTGCTGGGTTAACATTTGGACTTGATGATCTTAAAGGTCTTTTCCAGCCTAAACTGATTCTATGATACTAACTCACACAAAAAGATGCAACACGGGGAATACATTGCAAAAATATAATCATGTATCTCCTAGGATCATATGTTCTTTCTTTAGAGCTTCAGTGGATCAAGCCTCATGCCAAATTACTGCATAAAAGACATTTTAAATATGTTTTGCTCAATGTCATGAACAGTACAATTTTATTACAGTAAATCATAATTGATTACAACTCTATGAATGACCCAGATATAGAGCTGGGACAAACTGAGGTACCTTCACTGAACTCAGTGGAATTAAGCAGATTAACTAATGTCAGTATTTGCCCCTGTGACTGAAAGCTGTGAAAAACAGTCTATTGTAATATAAAGCTGTTATTTATGAAAGACTCTATGAAGAATAGCGGGATGCCAGCTTGGCTGAATGGGGAATCCCAGAGGAAATACAAAAAGAAAATGTAGGAAGGGCAGAAGCAGGGAGGGTCTGCCCACAAGGAATGTAGAAGGATCACACAGGCACACAGAGATGTAATTAGGAAGACCAAAACCTTGATTTGGCTTGATTTGGAACTGATGGGGCATTTTAAAGGCAAAATTATGGTTTACCATAATCTGTAAAGAGAATACTATGTGGGTCCATGGCTAGATGAACCTTTCAACATACACAGTTACAGAAGAACAAAATGGAATGCTCATGTTCAGGAAGGACAAGACAGAGAGTCCAGGAAACTGTTGGATGCTCAGTGTCAACTTAGTCCCCAGGAAAAATGTGATGTAAGTTTCATGAAGGTCAGTTTCAGGCACCTGTGGGATAAGAAGGTGACTGGGCCAGCAGGGCCTTACCTGGTGACTGTGCCTGATCACGGTTGCTTTATATGATCAAGTGACTTACTAAGCAGTGAGTGTGAGTTGCTTTGACACTAACAAGGCTTTCAGCATAGTAGTCCACAGAATCTTTGTAGCCAAACTGAAGAGATATGAACTGGATGGTTGGATTACAAGGTGTGTGTAAAACTAGATGAACTGCTGGGCTTAAAGAGTGGAGGTCAGTTGTTTGACTTCTAACTGTTGCCATTTCTCATGGGTCAGTATTGAAGACAATGCTGTTTAAAATCTTCACCAATGTTCTGGGTGATGTAATGGAAAACACAACACACTCACCAATTTTGCAGATGATATCAAAATGCAGGAGCAGTCATTAAGTTGAAAGGCAGAGCTGCTACTCAAAGGAACCTTAGTGATCTGGAGGAATGAGTCAAAAGGAGCCTCATATGATTTAGCAAAGACATATCCAAAGTCCTGCATCTACGATAGATCAGTGGAGACTATGAATTTCAACTTCGCTGAAGATAATTTAAATGGTTTGAAGACAGATTTGTAATGTCTATATGTTGATGCTGAACTGTTTCAGGATGAGCCTAGAACTCATGAAGTCTCACCTGGAATATTGTGTTCTGTTTTGGGTCAAGTAATAGTAAGATTGACAACCTGGAGAGTCCACTGGAAGGCTGATAAGAGGTAAAAGGCTGAGAGATCTGTGTTTTTTAAGTCTGAGGATGAGGACTAACAGAAGACCCATTTGCAGTTTTCATGCCTAAAGAAGTTTTAGAGTAACAGAAGCCAAAAACGTCTCAGAGATGCACAGCAAGAAAGCAAAAATCAGCTGTGACAGGTTGCAAAAACAGGAATGCTTATTAGTTATAGGGAATAAAGTATATACTATACACCTATTTAAGAAAGGAAACATGCTGCCCAGAGAAGCTGGGGAATCTCCATCTTTGAAATCAAACTCTACCAAAGCAACCTGATCTAACTCAAAAATTAACCTTACTTTGAGCAGGGCACTGGACTAGATGACAGACAGAGGTCCTTTCCAGCACAATTATTTTGTCATTTCCCATGATTTAATGTTGTTCATATACAACTCCTCCCCTCTCTTTGCTTTTTTTTAGTGTAATTTAAATAACTTAATAAAGGCCTATAAATTAAAACATCACCCCATAGGATTAGACACAAATGTGAATTTATTCAATGTACAACAAATGAAGCTATATTTTGTGCTTAAATAGTTAAGACTCTTACTTTTGATTACTGCTTATAATTTTTCTTTTAATTCCTGGTTATGATTTTTGATTTAATTCCATAAAAGAAAACCTGGTTTATCGTATACTGAGTTTTGAACTGATGCTTTTTACTGCTGCAACTCACTCTTGTTTAACACTTGCATGTAATATAAATTGGCAATACCTTTTTTATGAAATGTCCAAGCATGCTCTGTATCTATTTTTTTTTTTCTTATCTTGTAAAGCAAACTTTTTCATTCAGTATTTCTGCCTTGTTGCTCATCCGTCGTGTATCTAGCTTAGTTCTAACAAAATCTGTATATAAGATGTGTTGGTAGTTACTAGCTCCACATGGGGTCTCTGATACTTCTTTCCTGGAAGTGCTGAGGTGTTGCCAGTACTTAAGGCAGGAATCAGTTCTTGTCTCATATTTAACCTGCCACTATGGCTCCTTCCTTTTCTGTCCCATTTTGCCTTCGACTATAATGAGCAATGATACAATAATGATGAAATGATTTAACAATTTTGTTGCCAGAAAAAGAAGCTTAAGTCCATTTCCAGCTCCTCTGCTCCTCTCTTTCCTCTCCAGATCCACATTTAATATGTCATCAAACTATGACCTTATACAAACTGTCTTAATGCTCTGAGAATGCTTTGAACCTGCTGTAAGCCTAAACTTCAAAGGAGGGAAAGTTCACATACTGATAGAGACAAATTGCTTTAAAAATCTATATTGAGAGGCTTAAATTCCACAAAAATCCTACCCTTGGAATGAAGAACTGGAGAACTGGCAAGAACAATGCATTTCTGAGATTCTCCAAAAAGAAGTAAAGTTCTGAGCAAGAAACTGCCTAGAGATGGAAAAAAGAATTGGATACAAGGAGTTATTTAGCTGACAGGTACATTATCTTGGTGTGGCTTCTCTGACAAATTTTTCAGATCAGAAAGTATAAGAACATTGTAAATGCTAAATATTAAAATGCATTTTATAGATTTTATGCTAAGGTTAAATATTTAGAGTGTTGGGTTTATAGGCAATTTCATTTTATCAATGCCACATTATCTACCCAAGGTAATACATGTCAACAACAATCTTTTAATAGATTATGCTGCATTTCAGGCCTCACATATGTAGTTGGCCCTTAAGGTGGAATTTAAGTCATTGAATTTTGATTACAGTCTGGAACTCTGTACCTAGCCTGGTGCCTCCTAAAAGAAGGCTACTTTTCTTTTAGACATCTTCATTAAGATAGAGCTGACTAATTTCATTATTCTTAATAGTCAAAATTATTATTAAGGAAGTACGGAGAAGAAGTTGATCTGTAGACATCTATCATTAAATAACATATATTGATTGTCATCTACAGTCCTGCAGAAGTGGAAGCAAAACATCCTCTTTTTATTTAAAATTAGCTTAGATATTTCTATACTCCACTGAAATCTGGGATATAGACAGATAATTTCTGTTTTACGGAACTATAAATTTNTTGCACAAAGACATTTACAGATCACCATCAAAAAAAGTGCCTGTTCCCTCACATGCTTCAGCAATAGAACATCATTGTATAACTAGATCCTGTTCTTGTTTAAATCATAGTGCAGTAAAAATGATGTCACCATCTGGAAAATAAAATAAAAAAAAAAAAACCTAAAAGAACCCTAAATGCATCAGTGGAGAGGAATATGTGAGGAATATGTGACAAAAAAACAGACTATACAGCAATGTTGATGTGTATTTATAGAAATCATTAAGAATGACATAAGCATCTGCCAGTGGAGTTCTTAATCAGACTAGTAAAGTCCACTATCCCAAGATGTTTATATATTACTAACTTGCATCTCTTGTTAGAAGTCTCTGATCTTCCTATTTCAAATGGAAGTTCATTCTTTAGAAATAACAGTGATGGCAGAATGAAGACTAGAATTTATTTCAGACTCTTCTTTTCTTGCTGCGCTATGATTCACCATCATAAAAGTTTGCTTTTGTTTTGGGAATTCCAAATGTTTACTTCCCTCTAGTGAGCCCAGTAAAACAAAGGCTTGTGGAAAGAAGATTTTGTGATCTATAAGTAGGGTTGGCACCTTTTGCTTAATTCCTATCATTATCTAGTCATTGTTTATAATAAAATTCAGTTTATAAAGGACTAATAAACTTTAAATTAAATTCTGTCACGTCCTAGATGTCAGTAAAACAATCTATCACAGATTCTACTGCTGGGCTTCTGATTTTCTCCAAGACTTAATACCACGTTTGCAGTCTCTACATTTGCCGCTCAGCTCTTTACCTTCTCAGAAGAATTTTAGTATGGTTTCAAATTTCAGCTTTAAGATTTATAGCAGAGTATAATTTCAATTCATACATTGGACTTTTGTTAATAGCTATCTTTACAGAGGCATCTGAATTGTAATGTTATTATATTTCCCTTTCCTTTATTTTTCTGCTTAAGGAGAATTCTTTTACATGATGGCTAGAGAATCTTATTTTTCAGTCAACAACTACCCTCCCAATAAGGTTTACCTCTTCAGCTTCCAGTTTTATTTTATTTCTGAGTGGTCACACAACCAGATTCCATTAGCCTTCTTGTGTTTAGTAGGCATGCAAGTTTTTAATAGTCAAAGAGTTTTCCTTTTGTAATTTCTGCTTTTATTTAATGGACATTGTTTAAAAATATCAGCTTATTTACACTGAGACCATTTTATAAATTGACCACAATATAAAACCTTCTTTACCAGGCTAAAATCATATCAAGTGCTATAGAAGTACATGCAAGCAAAGCTCAATGGCTGAAAATTAACAAAGTACAGGGCAACACTAGGAATAAATATGTTGTTCATGTTCCATCTAGTCTAATTTTCAGTGAACTGTATCTCAAAGATAATAGATCTATTTTATGGTTTCTAAGGCTATATTTTATTGCATTTGAGTAAATACCATTGTTTGACTGCATTTTACTATGCATGACCAGCTGCAGTGGTGGAAAAACATCCAACCAAAACCCATTTCTCTATAGCATTATTAACAGTTTCCATGTAGTTTATCAAGCTTGCAGACATCTTGTGATCTTATAGTAGGAAAAGCCTTCTTACAAATGTAGTTTACTTCTATGATTTATTTAATCAGCTTGCCACCCAGATGACTCAAAAGCTATCATGATATGGAAGCATCTTTTAATGTGGACTACGTAGGATTCAGATATGAAAATACAATGGCTGTATAAGAGAATTACACAATATGCCCACCCACTATTGAGATCCTTTAACCTCAAAGTGTTTAACGTCTCATCCCAATCATGCAAACAGAAGCTGTAGCCAAGTCTTGTGTTAAATACAAAAATGATATTAAAGCAGTCTGCCAAGAGTCCTTTGAGACAAGTGAAATATTGTAGATTTCCAGGAAGGCAAGTACATGTATATTTTAAAACAGGGAAAGCCAGATTAAAACTTTCCATTTAGCAATGAAATGCTCTCTGGAAGGCTGAGCCTGAACAAAACAAAAGAGGTGAGCATGTGGAGGTCTGTACAGACTATCCCACAGCATGTTGGAAGGACTAATCTCCTAACATAAGTGAAGACAAACATCAGTAAGGATCCAGCCAACACAACATGCTGACACCAGTTTAACCTAGAGTGGAAGACTGTTTATGCTTCAGATGACTAATTATCATTGATAGAAGAGTACTTAACTGGTACAGAGGTAGCCAAGTTTTAAAAACATCACAGTGAAGCAAAAAAGTGAGCTGCAAGAATTTGCAAGTAATAAATCTAAGAACAGAAATATCAAGAATTTCAATGAGAAATAACAAATCACAAACCTGGTTACTGCTACCTCTGTAGTAAGTATCAAGCTTTGGTACTGATGGGCTCATTACCACTTTTCCAGGACAAAGCTTAAAAATAGAGGGGGTTTTTTGGCTCAGTTACTTGTCTGAAAAACTGTACAGAAAATAAGGATGGAGAGGGCACAAAAGCAAAGAACAGAAGTTGTGAGAAGAATTTCAGGAAAGTACAGCTTAAAAAAACCAACCAACCAAACAAAAAAACAAACTTACCTGGCTGTGGTGTGAATCGTATGTGCTTTGAAACAGATTTCAAAGTTGTTTCACATCCAAATCTTTGTATTTAAATCAGAGAAATGCATGCATTGGGTCCAGAATATGACCTTCATTGTTATTAATTGTCAATTCTGAAAGTCATTACATCATAAAGGCTGATTACACTATACATCTAGTATTAGAAGTAGAAATGAGCCTAAACCAAAACCACAGAGAAAAAAAAAAAAAAAAAAAAGGAGAAAGAAAAAAATGTTTGGTAAAATACAGTTTTATCTCTGAATGGTCTTTTGTTTGTAGAATGGGTCAGAAGAACTAAACGGTGTCCTAATACTTCTGATACACTTGAAATTAATGATGTGATAGGATGAAGAATGGTGGTGAGCATTTTTGGATCTGTATTTTGCAATTAATAAAAGCAACCTAACTTATATCGATATGGCTCAGGCTTTTTGTGGTAAGGTGCCTTTCACATTTGGCATAGAAAAAGCATAATAGACCATGTAGATGTGAGGCTAAAGAGAGCTATTTATTGTTCTCTATTGTGCTGGCAACTACAAAAATCAGGGCAGATTTTGCCATCTTGTTAATAGATTTCTTTGCAACCATTCATAGCTTCATGGCTCACCCACTGTTCTTCAGTCTACCATGTCATTAATTTAAACTATATCAATCTATATGTAAATATGGATTGACTATACTATATCTTGTTTCTAAAAGTAAAGAGCAGTCACCAGGGAAAAGTAGGCAGCATTACTTAACTTACTAAAACATTTAATGGAGTGTTTAATAAGATAAGCATTTCAAACTGTTTCCTGTTTACACCATTACAAGGGAAGACTAGCTGAGTAGTCATGATTTGATGAATTTCTTTTAATTCGGAACAAATTATAAGACATATAGATTCCCAGTCAAGTTGACTGCCAAGTCCTTTCTTCAAAGGCTGTTGCAGTCTGTGTAACGTTAGCTCTCTGCAAAGCATTAAAACTGAGGCTGACAGTGCACCTTTCAAAGGTTATCACTGGCAATTGCCTTTGGAAATGAATCCAGAACGATACCCAGCAAAGGAAAAGTAGCAATTCACATTTTCATCAAAGGTGTTTTTTTTTTTTTTTATATAAATGTTATTTTACTCTTTTACTCCTATGCAATTAGAGACAACTAAAAGCATAATTCAGCTTTTCTTTGACAAACTTTGGCAAATACTCAGTAAGGCATATATGAGGAATTAGGCCATATATATATAGACCACACATGAGGTGTGTTTAGCAAAATTAGTGTGTTATTCTACCTGGTTACAGGAAACTCATTGGGCCATGGTAAAACATAGCTCTTTGCCAAGTGTAATTTGCCTCACAGCCCTGGAATTTTATATACAGACCTAGACAACAGGAAAAGCATCACAGAAGGGAAAGGTAGATAACTGACTGGGTGGCAGGTTCAGCTGGTTACTGATGAAATGGAACATTTTGGAGTATTGCAATGGAAAATGTGGAAAAACAGAATGCAAGATTTTCTTTTTCTTGTAACATAAATGTTAATATTTCTGCAAAACACTTTGGAAGATGTTTGCCTACTACATTCTAGCTATGGTGGAACTGTGTTAGAAAATACTAATAATCATAAATCATTAGAAAAACTTTAGTTTCTAGCATTTTTAAAGCTAGTGATCATTATTCACAGTGCCTGAAAAGGAAAAGCACTGTTAAATCTTAGACCAGCACTGTTCTCAGTGATTGGCAGGTTTTCCTGAGAACACTTTTAGCCATCAAAAGGGTAAGAGACAAATTAAAAATTAATTAATATCCTGCATTATTTGTCAAGTTTAAGGCCCCAGAGGAAAGTTTGTGCCTAGGTGCACTTACAGATTTGTGGCAGAAAACTGTTCAAATGGATTTTTTAATCTTTATTCTAATCATGCTCTGAACCTTTCACAACAGACAGAATGTCTCTTTTTAATTTGTTTTATTTGAACTAGAATATGAAGAGTTACTTAGAATTTTTTGTGTGAGATATGGACAAGTCCATACTGATATTTTTGAATGATAATATTGTGAACATTAATGTGTGTAACCATGTACCCCTATAATACATTACAGTCATTGCTAGTAACAGGCTGCAGACTTTGTACTGAGTTTGCCAGCCTTGAGGACTTAAACTTTCCAGATTTGCTTGTCTGAACTTGCCTTGCCCCACCTGCAACTTAGTTTAGCTGTTAACAGATATGTTTTTTTTTCTGACCAGTGGCTATGACAAGTTTGGTTTCTATTTCCTTATCATTGCCTACTGGGGTTAAACCGTGACAATGGTGCAAGTATAGTTTTATAGAGGTTGTACTGACAAGTAATTATTTTGTGCAGAATGAGATATTTTTGGCTGTAATACAATGATGTCATGTAGAGACATTCAGTCCTGGCACAATAGCAGAGACCTTGAGAGGCGGAGAGGCGGGATACAGTGCAGAGGAGTGTAGGGCTGGAGTGGGAAGAGATGGGGCAAAGACTGGCACCAGAGATCCAACGGCTATTAAAAACTCAGCAGTTCAGTTAAAGAAATGCAGACCTAGAGTGGGCCAAAGCTAGTTTTAGGGGCAACAAAGAGGAAAAAAAAAGTATTCAACATTAGAGCCTTGAGAAAAAATCTTATGAAGAGCTATTGAAGGAGCTGGGACTATTTAGTTTGAGGAAGAGGAGGCTGACGAGAGACCTCATCACTCTCTACAACTACTTGAAAGGACATTGTTGAGAGGTTGGTGCTGATCTCTTCTCACAGTTAATTAGCAATAAAACAAGGGGAATGGCTTCAAGCTGCAACAGGGTAGGTTTAGGCTGAACATTAGGAAAGAATTCTTCACAGAAAGAGTGGTCAGACATTGGATTAGGCTGCCCAGGGAGGCGGTTGAGTCCCCATCCCTGAATGTGTTTAAGAGTCATTTAGATGTGGTGTTGGGGGATATGGTGTAGGGGAGGAATTTGTAGAGTAGGGCTGATAGCTGGACTCGATGATCCCGAGGGTCTCTTCCAACCTGAAAGATTCTATGAGTCTATGATCTACAAAATTTGCCAAATACTGTAAATTCAGGTGCCACATGGAGTTACACAGCAATGAAGAACGAGATAAGATGTAAAAAAAGTGTTAGTAAACTTGTTAAAGTCAGCCCAAGTGCATCCTAGAGTGAGAAAGAATAAACCATTGACACAAATATCATCTTCCTCCCAGTGAAGGCTGTGGATAACTCAGCATAACAGCCCTGCAGCATCAGACTGAGACACCAACCTGAGATCCAGAGGAGAAAGGGAACAGTGAGTCCAACACCAGAAAAAAGAATGGAGAATAAGAAGTGTCTATAAAACAATTTAAACAGTATAATTATTATTATCATTATTGATACATTTTGTTTATAGAAGTATTAATTTTTAATTATTTTTTCTGTTACTTTTTCTGCAATAACTACATCTGGACTCATCATGATTGTTGGATAGATTCTTAAGATTTAAATTATGCCAACAATAAATTCTCTGCTTTATATGTGAGGCGTTTCCTCTTTTCCTGTAAACAAGATTCTGAGTATAACAGTAGAAATAAAATCTGTTGGACTAATAAACCATGTTTTATAAATTACATATGTTTGTCATTAACAGATTATAACACATGAGCATAAGAGAAAAAGTAATATATCAAAGAACATGACCAGCAAAGTGGTGTCATGTGAAAGACTTTTAAATATCCCCAAAGTCATCAATATTTATACATAGACAATACTCAACAGTCTCTCTAATGTCAGAAGTCCAACTTCAGACAAATGCTTTTGCCCACATTGACCTCTGTTGTGAAATAATTGGCATTTGAAATCAATAATTGCATGTGTGAATTTATTAGTGCTGATTAAAGGTCACATTTAACCTGATTCATAGGTCGCTGTTTTCTTTTGTGGACATCATTATAAATATGCATAGTAACAACAAATAATTATTTATTTTTAATGTCAAATGACAGTAGACTGGTGAAGACTTGACATATATGTTCATGCCTGTTTATTAATTATGTAGGTATGTGTTTGTGCAAGGGATTAACTGGGTGGTTGGTGAGCTGGAGGATGGAAATCTAGCTGAGTTTATGCTAGTAATAGTTGGGTTTTTTTGCTGAACCTCCAGTTTGTAGTCTGGCATGTAAAATAATATATTACAGAAGTTACAGCCATTTTTTCATTTGGAGTGTTTAGATAAAGATTTATTTAATTACTTTACGTAATTCTGTTATGAGAAATAACAGTGACACACATTTATTATTGGTAAGATAGGTCTCTCTTACTCTGGAAAATTTCTAAGAGAAAACCAAAAAATGAAATGTTAGAGTACTATGTGTGCAGTAAATCCCATAAGCTTAGAAACTAAGAGGACAGCATGATAAAACCAAAAAACTTGGCTTTTAATCTTCTGTTTTTTTCTCTTAGTCTACAACCTCATTATTTCCAGACAAAACAAATAATTGGTTCACGCTCTTTCTCTGGCAACTGCTTAGGCTATCCAGCAGGACTAATTTTGAACAAATCATGATATTACACTTAGAGCCACTGATTGAAATTACTTGAATTAGGTGGAAACAGAGCTATCCGGCAAGAAAAACTGCATGAGTACATTTGATTCCAAGAATGACTGTTCAGCCTGTGGCTGCACTAAGGTGCTACATTTAGGGCTTGATTTTCTTTGAAACACTGTCAGACTTTTTCTCCACCAGCCAGTGAGTATATGAAAATTGATTCAAACCAAGGGGGTACTAGTGCCTTTTTCTATAAGTACACAGTCCATTCAGTTCAATATTTGTAAAGAGATCTGAAAGTGAAATACCTATATTTGAATTTGAACTACATTCCTAATTTAGATGCTAAATTTGAATCTAGAGCAAGCTCTCTGGATTATCTCTGGGTACTGGAGGACAATACGATTTCTGTAGTCTGAATCTAAGCCAGTAAGAGGAAGGATGTGTTATCTTGGAGATTTCTCTGTCTTGGATAAGATAGAAACCAGGAACAGTTTCTACTTTAACGACGATATACCAATTTTTGCAAGAATTTGAAGCTTAACCTCAGTATCCTTGCCAAATTTCTGTATGGATGTCTGTATTCTACTGCTCTGTATTTCTCTCCAAGTCTGCTCGGTATCATGCTCGCCTTCTTGTCATTACTTACACTGCTATGTCATAGAATACTAATATTGTATTAAAAATAGATTTAAAATTGCTTTTGAATCCTCTCTTCAGCTGCCTTTCTGCTTAAGAATCAACAGATAAGGATAGGTTCCTTCTCAGGCAATAAAGCATTTTAATGAAACACCCTAAACAGATTGCTTGTCCCATGAGTGTGTGTTGGTCTGTTGTGTCTGTTTACATATATAAATGTAGCTGTTCAGTTACAGTTATCTCACCTGGCTCTTGTAAGTCAGCTTTTCATTGGTTTTGTAGCTCTTTTCTTATTTTATCTTTATAGGTGTATCATCTGCATCATTCTTATACTCAGAGATAAGCTCTTTGGCTATTGTTCCTAACTGCACCAAAGGTGCTTTGATGCAAGTAATGATATTTGAAGTATGAATTTGCCAGGGTACAAGACAGTGGAACCTGACTGATACAAACCATGGTAAGCTCCACCTGTGTTATTCTCTCGTCATATTAGGGAGGTTTCACTGCAAAAAAATTGGCAGACAGATGCCAAAATTCGTGGATATTTGGTAAAAGGAAAAATTCAAAGAGAACCTAAGTATCTACAGAGTACCCAGGGTCATGAAAAACATGTGCATCTTACAGGGACCAACTAAGTTATGTGGCAGCAAATGCTAAATGCAGAATAATATATTATCCTGTGCCTTGCCACAGCTTATGCAGATATTTCAGGTACAGCACCGTATTCAGGCCTGAGTTTCCACATATTTTCTTTGAAAGAACTAAGGTGAGTTTACTTTTGTCTAATGGGAATAACCTAAGAGACAGGTTTCTCCAATTGATTTTTAAATTAATCAAAAAAGCAAGAAGATTAATAAACTACCTGGGTATTCTAATGCTTTAGATTTTCAGCTTCTTCAAAAATTTGTACTTCTCTACATGATGATGGTAGCAGTTGAAGGATTTGAGGACAAGATTTGGAAGAGTGCTAGTGTCTCAGGAAATAATGAAAAAAGTTTGGAAATTTTATGTCTTTCTTTTTAACCTCTCTGATTCTTGGACCTGGTTACTCAGGGAATTTTGGTGGTATTTTCCAGCCGGAGCTTGGCAGTTCAGGCCAAGGCAGTCATGAACAAGGAGATCTATGGGTGCCTAGAAAGTTTGGAGACCAACTTCTGAAGAGTTTGGGAACCATCAGGGCTCAGTACTTAATAGCAAGTCCACCTGAATGATTTTTTAAACAGCAAAGTGCTTTCTATGAGCAAGACTGAAATGCCTTTGCAGTCATCCAGTGAGCAAAGTGAAGTGGACTCACAAATACCTCAGTGGAACTGGATCAGATCCAATCCCATGTAAAATCAAGTTTATGCAACTCTATAGTATCTACTTCTGATTATTTCCTTGAGATACAGTATTCCCAAAGTGGCTTTCACTTTGTTATGACCTGTCCAAATTTCTAAAAATAATACAACTCTGAGCAAGATAGCCAGCTAAGTAATTAAGACACTGAGCCAGGAAATCAAATTAAGAAGCCACAGCCATAATGAACTCAGAATGTCAGGACACTTACAGACCAGACACAACAGATGGTAACTGACTAAATCCTTTAATTTCATTGTTCGATGACATTATATTAAAATAAAACTCTCTCTTTGTTTCTCACACATGCATATACAGTTACAGATGTCCCTAGTAAGTGTTCGAAGACACTGCTAATTCACTCTCTCATTCACCTCTAACTCATTACTTCAGGACTGATTTTGGATGAAATGTTACTAAAACCCTGTCTGAGATAGTCCATGACTCTGTCAACTATAGCCTTCCTCTTCCATCTTCTGTCCTGCACATCAGTGCTACCTCCTCAGCCCAACAGTTCAGAGCTGGGATCCTGCTTCCACAGTACTGACACTGCAGCACGTAACCGGTTTATGTCAACTGGATAGTAGCCTTAAGAAATTGTTCTTGGAAAACAAAAATAAAATAGCCAGAAATCTCCCTGAAAAGACTGGTAGCAGTCAGTCAAGAGAATTAGATGCTGAAGAAGGTGGCAGTACATGATGAAAGAAGGAATAAAGGACTAGCAAGCGTGAGCGACTGGAGAATAGCAACTAACATTTCATATTCTGAAAATCCAATACTGTGGAACACATCATGAGAGAAACCATAAAAAATATTACAGGGTCAAATCTGTTGGACACGTCCTCCATTGTGCATAGATGAGTAGGTCCTCATCAGCAGACTCCAAGAAGGTAGGCACAGAGAGTCTGGTACTGAGGGGAGGAGAGAACAAATTAGGCTAACTTCTTAGACATACTTTACAATGACAAAATGAAAAGGTGCTGAATACTTATAAAACTAATAATGAGTTAAAAAAATATAGATATTAATTTTATAATATAAAAGATAATACACACAGCACAAAGAAACCATATTTTAGGCCTCATTATATGAGATAAAGTTAATAAGAGCTTTGAAAGATTATGACTGCTTAGGGATTTGTGATCGTACTCTTGTTATTTTCAGTATAAGAAACCCTATCTGATAATGTGTAATCAGTTGGTCATTTTTCTCAAGAAAATCCAAAGAAAGACAGAGTGGACTGAAAGAAATTTTATGATACAAAAAGTAAAGAATGCTTTTTCACATGGCTGAGAAAACATCATTACAAAAAGGAAGGAAGGAAGGAAGGAAGGAAGGAAGGAAGGAAGGAAGGAAGGAAGGAAGGAAGGAA
>VXBJ01005238.1:694943-731081 GCA_013400055.1 Nycticryphes semicollaris
GAAGGAAAGGAAGGAAGGAAGGAAGGAAGGAAGGAAGGAAGGAAGGAAAAGAGAAAAACTAAGAGAATGAGAGTAAAGACAAGAAAAAAAAACAACAGAAAATAAAGAAAATATAAATAAAGAATGAAAAATGAAAGGGGAATAGGATGAAAAAAAGAAAGAGAAAGAGAAAAAGAAAGAGGAAAATCAAACATATGCCAAAGGAAAATAATTATTTTTAAAGGATTGCACTAATAATAAATATTTTAGCAACAGTAATGGCCTGTTACTGAATGGAAATGACAGAGATCATTAGTGTTGCAGATATCTTCTATAAATATTTCTATTCTGCATTTGGAAAGTACGATGATGTACTTGTTAGACGAATGTACTGCTTTCCAGATAAACCAAATTTACAGGGAGTTAACATTTTGAGAACAAGGTTCCAAACCCTTCATTGACACCACTGGGGATGGAGAAGATCTACTAGTAGCCAGGGTTAATTTGCACATATATTTTGCAGCATCCAGAAGCACTAAGTTGGAAGGCTTTGCACTAGAAAGAATGTAAAAGTTAAGTCTCATCTGGAAAAATGCAGGCAATCAAATTATGCTGATGCACAGGGTCACTCTAAGCAAACATTGCTGCCTTCATGTTTGCAAGCTGCAATGAAGAAGCTTTGGTTAGAAAGTGGGTTTTGAGTAGAAGAAGGAGCCTACCCTCCCCCTTATCCTGTTTTTTTGTGGCAAGGGTTCTATATGGGTTCAATGCGACCAGTCATTTTTCCACCCAACAGATGGTGGAAAGGCAATTACAATACTTTCAATGGAAATTTAAATTGAAATTTCTTTAAGTCTGTGATAAATGGGGGTAAAATATTGATTTGTTGGTAAAATCTGTCTAGCTTGAATGAAAAATTTATTCTGTTTTGGAGAGCGTCGTGGCCGCAATTTTTTATCCTAGTTCTAAGGCTTGTTAATACAGGTAGCTGAGAGGAATTAGGAGCCTTAGCCTGAAAAGGTTTGGGAATCTATATTTTATGAACCCTTCCAGGACTGGATGGTTGTCTCTTTGTTTTGGGGACTAGGGTTTAATGACACAATAATCTTTGCAACTCTTTGATGTGTGGACTTATGACATTGTCATCCAAACATTTGCAGAATGATCACAGGAGAAAACGTGAAATGGTTTAAGAACTGGCTGTCAGAGAGAAGTTGTTGATGTGCTGCCACCTACAGAAACAGAAGTTTCTAATGGGGTTTCAGATGGAAAGACAGTTGGCCAAGTGTTCAACACTTTCCTCAATTATCTGAAATGATATGTAATTAATAAAAGTTCACAGATGACATGAAGTTGGCAGCATGGTAGGAAACAGAAGACAGAATAGCTGTATCCAGAGATGACAGCTTTCCTGGCAACATCCATTCAACAAAATGTCCTGTAGACAACTAAATACAAAACTACACGCCTAGAAAGAATGAAAAGGTCTGACGTTACCTGTGACTACCTGTGATTACCTGTGACCATTATCCTGGTCTCTTTAAGGGAGTATCATGGAGGAAAGCAAAAAAAAATCACTGCAAAACACAAAAAGCTGTTACATAAAAGCTGATCTATTCTTGAATTTATTTACAGAGAAATAATCAATAGGAGTGAAGGGAGAGGTATTTTCTTTCTGTATACATTGCAGGAATACAGCTTCCCTGTTTTTGTGTCCAATTTTTTAAAAGGCTTATAAAACATCAAAAAAAAAAAATATTAGAAAATAGAAGAAAATTATTCCAATGGTTGAAGAAATTGCTTAACTGAGAGACATAGATTTTCCAGAAAGAGCTGACTTAATGTGACTCTTACAGAAAGCTGACTTAGAGTGCCTGCACACCTTCAAGGAAAGAAATACTGAACATCATTTGCCTTGTGTTATAAGCTAGGAAGGTAGGAAAAACCTATACAGTTAGAAATTGAAAACAGAACTCCTTGAATTTGATTTATGGCCTGAAGAGTTTCACTGTGAGTGATTAACTATAGGTGAAAAGTACTGAAAAAGCAGAAAAAATCTCAATTTCTCTGTCACACTAAATGGCTTTCTAGTTGATATATTTTAGTCAAATACAAAATACTTGATCCAGTAAATGAATAATTAAGTCAAACATACAGACCCCAGAACAGTGAAATTTGAAATTAGTTATCAGAAGCTAACCTTGTGTTTTGTTGTTTTGTTCTGGTTCTTTTTCACAGGTCACTGTGTGAACAAGGACGAGAAAATGTCTACATTTTACAGTCAGTAGCAGTATATATTATGAAGATTCTTTAGAACTTAACTTTAGTAAATTAAACAAATATTTCTTTCTCAGGAACATTACAGCTTTTGACACTGACAGCATTTGGACACAGATTTATTTTCATATTTATAACACGTATTTGACATAGCAACATTGATTTTATATCCTTTTTGTTTGTTTACTCATTTTAAATAGCAATTGCTGACATTTTCTCTGTTCTAGGAGGTATAAATACTTTTCAGAAGAGCATTAGCATCATTGTGGTAGGCTTTGAAACTTGTAGTCCTCTTGTGCTTGCTTTCTGCATGACAATGTAATATATATATATTTAAATGCTTTCTTCTCTCAAGAACAGCAAAATAATCTTCAGAATCAAAACCATATTCAGCTCCCTTTTATGAAATATTTCAGTAATCCATTTATTCAATAATATTTTGATGTCAGTGAATACAACATCTACATATAAACATTAAAGCAGCAAAACAAAATGACCCTCCCCGAATTTTAAACCATATAAGTCCAACTTTCTAAATTATTTTCTTCTCAATTACACTCATTTTAGTTTTAGAACTCTCACAATAGAAGACTTATGTTCTGCAAGAGTCTTTAACGGTATGCTACACCACCATCTTCTGGAAAGATATGAAAATAGATTTTTTAACTGTTTAAGATCTAAACAGGGCTTTTTCTGTGTTTTCTTCATAATTCGCTCACTATATGCTGATACTTTACAAAGCCCACTCCACATTTTGCTGAACAAGGAAAAAACAAAATATTAAGATGTAACCTTGTATGTTTTAAGAAATCTCTTAAGGAAGGAGTTTTAGTTTCCTCCATTTAAACTGTACTTCAAATTACTTCAGATTATAATTCTTGACATTTTAAGGCTCACTAACAATTTACTTGCACAGCATGAAGACTTTCCAGATTAAGACAACATTAGTGTAAAGGACCCTCATTTCATCAGCTGAAATTCAGAATTTAGCTTTTTTATGTTATCATTAACATCAGCCTAGAAAGCAAAGTTCGTGCCTCATCCAGATTTTAAAAAATTTCCAGTGAATGTATCCAAGCTTGTGGGTTGGCCCAGTACAGAGATAAGACTGTTTATGAAGGTCAGTCCTGGGAGCTGAGGAGCTAGATTTTAGTGTAGCAAGCCAAAAAGAGGAGCATTTTTGGATCAAATAAAAAAGTGTAGTGGCTGCAACCAAAACCACAACATATTTCTTCTGAAATTAAAAGCTATGCTCTATATGAGAAAAAAAGCATCAGAAGGCAGTATTACCCTGGTATTAATGCTTCTCATATTTCACATTATATGCAATGAAGATTTGTAATTTTGATTATTTGAAACAGTGTCCATATAAGACCTTTCTGCTGAGGTTAGCCATCCTTTTAACTATGATTTTTATTAGCAAATGGAACAAATCCCGGCACTTGTATATCTAATTACTCTTATAAATGCAGTTCACTTTATAGTTTTGAGATATTTACTGTGGGAATATCTATCCTTGAAGAAAATGGCAGGAGAGTTGTCAAAAGATCTGCCTAGTGAACTTGGAAAAGAAATTATTCCTCCTGAAACTACTGTGGGAACCCTATTTAAAACCCACTTTGACATGCCTGATGAAATTAGACTGTTAAGGGACAGCAAGACTTTAGAAAGACAGATACATGAGGAGAACGATAGAATCATAGAATGGTTAGAGTTAGACTTTAAAGACCATCAAGTTCCAACCCCCCTACTATGGACACCTCCCAATAGACCAGGTTGCTCAAAGCCACATCCAGCCTGGCCTTGAAAACTCCCAGGGATGGGACTTCCACAACTTCTCTGGGCAACCTATTCCAGTGCCTCACCACCCTCACAGGAAAGAATTTCTTTCTAGTATCTAATCTAAATATCCCCTCTTTCAATTTAAAAACATTATCCCTTGTCCTATCACTACACTCCCTGACAAAGAATCCCTCTCCAGCTCTCCTGTAGGCTCCCTTCAGATACTGGAAGGCTATTATAAGGTCTCCCTGGAGTCTTCTCTTCTCTAGGCTAAACCATCCCAATTCTCTCAGCAAAGCAGAGCAGAGAAACAAAGAAATAAATATTTAAAATTATGACTGGTGTCCTGTGGCCATCTGTGCTATTTCTACTTTCAGTATTTCTTCATTTCCTGTTTGAATTTGTGAAGTAAGGAAGACAAAAACCCCAAAATTTATTTGTTATTCTACACTTTTTAATTTGAACGTCTCATATTTTCAAAGTAGATATACCACAAAAAGATAGTAATGCTCTCTGTAGAATTGATTTATAGTAGTAATGCTTTATTTTTTTCTGGCTTTGGTGTCAGAAGACAGAAGTAAATATGGACAGATATTCTCTTTTGCCTGATATTTCAGTAGAATTTTATGCTTGTGTTCCTTACCTTAATGATTCACTAACAAATTAGAAAGTCAGCATGATGCTTTGACTGAACAGTAGGTGGCTTTCAAAAGAACATAGGGAGAACAGAATATTGCAAAGATAAAAACAAATCTCTGAAAGTGAAGTAGATGAAGAGCTATCCGAATTATGCTGTTTGGGATTTTTTAATTTATTAGTCAACATGTCAATCTTTTTCTTTGAAAATATGTATTTTATACTTAAAGCTTTGCTTCCAAGAGTACTAGGAATATTTTTTTTTAATAGGAAATATTAAGGTAAGAATACTTCCAAGTGCTGTAGGAACTAACATATAAACTGCAAGAAAATTGAGAATAAGTGGAAGAACATTGTTTATTTAGTTCAAGTAAAATGTAGACTTTTAAGCAGGTGCAATATTTTTATTGGGTGAGCAGTACAACTGCATAAGAAAAGTAATTCCATCCAGCTTTTTTCTTTCTCAGTTTTCAAATGCTTTAATGTCCTGTAAACTCGGTCATTTCTCTGTGATTTGATTTATTTTTTATTTCTTTTTACAGCAAATATGTTTTATTACTGTAATTTATGCTGAAATACTTAAGGAGAATACATGTTCTAGAACAAAGATTAAGTAAATTTTGGTCATTATACCTTTAAGTTGATTTCTAAGACACTGAATCTAGTTGAGCTGAAGCTGTACTGCCTGATGTTTGGATTAACTGAACATGCAATGATGATGAACATAATCAAATGCAAATTCATTCTTGGAATCACTTGAGCATCAGCAGAAAAAGTATTCTCATTATTTTCCAGATGTAGTGGCATTTGTCCAGGTCTCTTGGTTTAACACACCTTATCTTGCAAAAACATCAAGGGACTTTCCATGATCACATCATGAGAACTGCTGTGGGATCTAAGGTAAGATGGTTGCTTCTAGAACCTGCTTAGATTCCTTCATTTTTAGGACTGATGTGTCACTAAAATGATTCATGTGTCAAGATTTGTATCGGTGTTAAGATAAAGCATATTTTTAATTATAAACATATTATGGACCTGGTTATAATTTCTAGATGTTAATGAAATATCTTTTTGCATTATTCTTTGAAAACTCCATGTTCAAACTTAGCTTTCCTTTGGGTGATTAGCTGGTAAATGCAGTGGACTGGGATTCGCACCATTGTTCAGGAACACCTTGAATCTGAGAGGAAAATCATGATTCAGTTGTTAGTTTATAATTCAAAATACCATGTTGCATCCCTTAGAAAGATGCGTGCAAATGTAAGTCAGTTAATGTTAAGGAACAAACTAGAAATCTTATTGTAGGTATACAAAGAGATAACAAACAAATCTTATGATGAGACAAAACAAATGGATCTTGTTTTCAAAAAATCCTTGCATGCAGGGCATAATTTTTCTAAGTTCAATATTGAATTGAATTATTATGCAGAAGTGTAAAATACATAGCCATTTATAAATTAGTATTTAGAGAAAACTGGGAACTATGCCACATATTTTTAGTAGATGAAAGAAAAGGAGTGGTCATAAATAATTTTAAAGACAAAAATACTTTAAAAAACAGAAAAATTAATGACACAGATCAGCAGAAATGGAAAATTATTATTTTCAAGTTATGACACAGGGACAGTGAATAACTGGAAGTCCATGACAAAGGCTTCTGAAATAATAAGAAAAAAACTGCTTTATTTTGCAATTAAAGACAATGTCCTAAAGTATAAGTAACGCCATTATACAGCATGTTCTTCCCTCATAACACTATCACCTAAAGAGACTAAATATACATGTTATAATGTCAAAATCCCGGTGACACATTTGTCACAGACATCATCCACTCACACATGTGAGTGATATGTGTTGGCACCTCCCTTGCCTTGGAAAAAACTGCAGTTCAGCCTGGATCACTTTAGTACCAGTGGGGAATTTATTTATTACAGTTTCTTTGTGTGTCAGTGGCCAGGGTGTTAGTCTGGGACATCTGGGTGTAGTCCCTGCTTCAGAACATCAGATCATCTCTGCTTCAGTTGCCTGTGTATAGAATAGAAACAATAATACAGTCCCTTTTTGCAGGAGTACTGCAATCTGGAATTCATCCAGGTTTGCTTCCTAAGATACTGTGTTTATAAGGGCTATTGGATGTCCTTGGTGAGATGGAGCTTTGAAGGGCGTTAGAGAACGCCCTTTCTATCTGATGTAAGTGGTGCACGGTCATGCAACGAACAGGTACAGACAGAGAAGGCAAAAGAAAAAAAAAAGAAAAGACTACTTTTCATCTGGTTTCAAATGTTTGCTTCATACTGTTATATTAGCAAGTGAGATTTTGGTTTTTCATTAACAGCATTGGATATATAGCATTTTTTTTTAAAGTCGCCATTCTGAAGTAGAGTGACCAGAACAGGGTTGTTCAATAATAGTTACTGTGAAAAAAAATGGCAGAGTAGTTTAGTATCTTCTAACATTTAAAGGGAAGCAGCACTGGGAGATAAGAGAATATCTCTCAAAAAAATCTTATGCTAGAGCATAGAAAATGCTGGCCCCCTAAAATTTGTAACTGTTGTGACAATGTTCTTTGTGGATTTAACTAAGCATTCCAATGACAATGAAGTGATTCTTTTTGACTTCATTATTTTAATTATAGTTGAAAATTAAATATTTTGAAATACTTAATTTTATGAAAAAATCCTAAGATTTTTATCTTCTTGTCTTGACTGGGACAAAACCAAACTTCAGAACTTCTAGGGCTTCACAATGCTCTGCAATAATATGTGTGATGAAGATATTGCATACCTCCTCTTTTAATGAAGTATTGTAACAATAAAGGCTTGTGATTTGTTAAATCATGTTCTGGATGTATTTTGGATATTTACTGGGCAGATATTTTTTAGTACATTATTTGTCTAAAGGAAAAAGACTTACAAGCACATATTGATGGTACTTGTATTCCCTGAAGGGTGGAAAATACATCTGAGATGGTTATAAAAGCGTGGCTCATTATTGTCCACCAATAATTGTCCACACAGCAATTTGTGTGAAGAAAATAGAGGGGAGTGTCCACTATGGGAATTACTTTTCTCTTTGAAAAAAAAAAAAAACAAACCCAAACTTATTATATTCAGAAATAGTTGTCATGTAATTTAGTGTCGGTTGTTTATTTTTATTAGAGCCCTCAGTAATTTATGATTAATGTGCTGTAGGGCCAGGTAACATACAACATTAATACATTAACACTTTATAAAGCTCTTTTGTTTTTTGTTGTTTTGTTTTTTTTTTACCAGCTTCATCAGGCAGTCACTGAAATTCAGAAACTCAAGATATGATCTGTTTGAATCAAACATATATTTAAGTAAATTATTGAACACTGCCAGCAGTACCTGCAGGAATCTTTTTCTATGGGAATGTTCCACACAGAGTTTACAAGCGTAGCTGGGCTCTCTAGCCACTGGCTCACACTAACTTTCTTTCTATTTTGCATTCCCATGAATAAGAATGAACCATTATTTATTCTTGGCTCTTCCAAGACTGGAGTGAAGGAGAAACTTGACTCTTGCCCTTCAGTTTCTCCACCTCCTCCAGTAAGACCAGATGTCACAGACATGTGCTTTCAGCTATCCCTTTTATATCTTAATCATGTTCATCTCTGAGCTTACGTATTCCCAGAAGTCAACAAAGAGTAGTTGAGCAGTAGAAGTAGTTATGGGAAACAAGTATAAATAGTGTAGATGTCAGATAATTTTTAAAATCTCTCTTGCCTCTCATGGATCTCAAATCTGTTCACAGTCGCAGTCCAATGCTTTAATTTTCTTACATCAACCCTGACTGCAAGTCAGAGACTAGGACAGCAGGAGGTTTGCTTAGCGGAGGGGTATGTCCAACATATCTCAAAGCAGTCTCCACTTACTGATGGGAACTCATAGATTTCAGCAAGGTACCTTCAGGGATCTCTGTTTTCCTCTGTGGACTTCAGTTAGGACCTGTGCTTTACCAGTGGCAACTAAAAAGGAGGGTAATCAGCATGAAGAATAAGAGGGAACAACAAAATGAGCAGAGCACAACAAGCAGGGAGCTGGAAAGCAAGGGGAGAAGGATTTCTGTCCTGTGATGAGGCTTAATATGGGAGCAGGACTCTCCTCAGCCAGCGCTTAACAGGACGCAAAAAACCCTTATGAAATAAGACGTTTGTTTTCGATGTGGCCACCAGATGACACTAGTGAACTAGGAATAAAATATTTTTCCTTCTCAAGAAGCAGTGGTAACGAACTAACTTCTCTGGGCACATTTGGTGCATTTTTTTGCATAGCCTGTAGGTTCCTTCTGTCAAGGGAGCAACAGGATGCATCTTCAGACACTTTGAAATTCAAAAACATGGTTGTAAAAATATCAGTACCACTGTTATGTGCACAAATTATGGGGAAATGTGCCTCATCTATGCCTTTAATTACATCAAGTCTTTTCAAAATAGCATTATTTTAACCCTTCAACTACCTTATTTCTCTTGGTAAGAATTGGCTAAGCAACACTGACTGACCAATGAACACACATTCATTAACACTTATTTGCATTTTGACAGTGTTTGATTCAATTGCCTCTTTCCCGTTATGTTCTTGCTACTTGCAAATATGGGGCAGAGTCTTTTCTTCTGTTTTAATTTGTATGTGTGTGTACAGTATCATTATTAAGTCTCAGTTAAGCTTAGTTTTGATGACTTTACTGTTATGCAAATCTTTCATTAGCATTTCTTTACGAGAAATTTTAACCAATCATGAACGTTGGTATGGTAAATTTATTTTGCATTTGCAGCAAGAATTACACAAATCCACTTGGAACCGTTAACAGAATTTACACTTGAAATTACTCATTTTGTTCACTTCAGCTCTAAGTAGTGTAAATGCAATAACAACACAATAACTACTAATTGAAATTAATATTTCATTTCCAAGCTATTAACATCTCAGCTATTATATTATTGTTTCTTTTTACTTCAATAACAGGTATGCAATCTTTAACAGCAAAACTATTGTAGTACAGGTATTGAACTATCCAACATGCTGATCACCAAAGAATATTCAACATAGAATAAATCCAGCACCAAAAATATCCTGCTCTTCACCTCTCTTCAGCTTGAAAATAAACTACATCAATTGAAATCACATATACACTCTCTGTTACAGATGATAGCACTGACATAATTTAAACACACTTGAATGCTTTGTAACAGGCTTTGACTGTTATTTCCAGCTGAAATAATAAATTAGTGGTAATATTATAAGCTGTTGATATGTAAATACTGTTTTGGTTCCTCAAAATGCTTGGCAAAATGCCCAAAGCAGATCAACAGCCATCCTAACTGTACGGTCTGCATAAATGTGCCCCAGTCTCCTTAATTAAGCAAACAGATGCTCGATATATTATTCTGCGTTCACATTTGACACACTCCCTTTAGTGACCATTCAAACATGAATTCTGTTTTTTTCCCTCTTTTTGCACTGAGAAACTGTAGGTTGTTGCTCTCTAAAGGTAAGTTAGTTTTTAAGGGAAAGAATTGGCCTTGAGATAAAACTGCACATGGTTCTTGCTGGTTGTTTTCTACTGAAGCTATTTTCCAACAGGATATTAAGTTTTCTTTAGAAGGACATTTTTTTGGAATGTGTTTGATTTCTGCAAACAATTTAATCTTTTATTTTTGTTGGAAAGAGAGAACACCTGACAGCTGAAAAGCCTTTGGCTGAAAACAAACCAAAGCAAACCAAAAAGATTTGGAAATGCCCTCCAGTGCCTTACAACACACGTCCAAGTCAGACCGCCCCTTGTACTCTCCCACAGTCACCCCTTGGTGCACCCCAACAGTCAGGATGATAGAGCTTTTGGGGAGGGGGGGGAAGCACTGGGTTGTAACAGCTGGAAAATGGGCAATATCCAACTTTTATAAACCCCAAAGGGATATTTTCAAGCAAATTTCAACCAAGTTTTGTAATGAATAGCCAGAGAAGTTTCTACTGTATTTTTTCAATAGAAAAAAAAAAAAAAATCATGTATTTTCTGACTTTTCCCATCATGTAGTTTATAGCACGCCATTTGCACGAACCAATTCAAGTGACAAAGACCAGGCTGGAGTGTCATACTGCAGGTGGGGCAGGATAAGGTCTGGTGAAGGGAACTGAGGTCAGACAGGACCTGGGATGTCCATGCAAGACTGTGAGGACAAAGACATTGCCGAGTGCAGGCGGGGTGGTGGGTCAGCAAGTCGGGGTCCAGATGAGCAAGTTGACCCTTGCATGTGAGAAGCACTGGGGAGCTTCTTGCTTGCCTGTCAGTCATGCTCAAACATATTTTTCTCCTTGCCAGAAATTTTGTAATTGGACTAGCTGTGGTTATCTCTTCCACAAGATTTTCTTTTTTGTGTGTCTCTGATTTTACCCTTAATTCTGACTTTTTTCCCCTCCTTAAGTCACAGTATTGTTCACATAAAGCTGTCCACACGTCAGTTATTAGTATGCAAATCCTTTCCCGTTAGTTCCCTTTTAGAGCTAGTCTGATTTAATCCATTTACAGCTAACAAATGCCATCTAGTGGTTTTTTTGTGCTTAATTTAGCAGCTAGTAAAATATAGTAGCTCAGTGTTGAATGACATTTATAAAAATCATAAACTGTAAATACAGAAAAAAGAAATGCATACTTAGGGCATACTTTTGTTATCTCCACTGCTTCTGTGGAATGAGAGGTAAGTGCATATTGATCTGGTTGTGTTGAGGCATGGTATCTTCTTACTACCCACACCAGCTACATAATTGTCAGGACAAACCAAGTTGGTGAAATCATGTTCCATTTTCTGAGTAAAAGAGGAGAAGCTCAACATGAGCCAGCAGAGTGCACTGGCAGCACAGAAAGCTAGCTGTATCCTAGGCTGCATTAAAAGAAGTGTGACCAGAAGGTCGCAGGAGGTGTTTCTACCCCTCTACTCTACTCTTGTCAGATCCCACTTGGAGTACTGTGTTCAGTTTTGGAATCCTCAGCACAGGAAGGAGACGTACCTATTAGAACAGGTCCAGTGGAGGGCCACAAAGATGACCAGAGGGTTGGAGCACCTCTCCTATGAAGGCAGCCTGAGAGAGTTGGGGTTGTTTAGTCTAGAGAAGAGAAGACTCCAGGGAGACTTTATAATAGCCTTCCAGTATCTGAAGGGAGCCTACAGGAGAGCTGGAGAGGGCCTCTTTTTCAGGGAGTGTAGTGATAGGACGAGGGATAATGTTTTTAAACAGAAAGAGCAGAGATTTAGATTAGATACTAGAAAGAAATTCTTTCCTGTGAGGGTGCTGAGGCACTGGAACAGGTTGCCCAGAGAAGTTGTGGAAGTCCCATCCCTGGGAGTTTTCAAGGCCAGGCTGGATGGGGCTTTGAGCAACCTGGTCTAGTGGGAGATGTCCCTGCCTAAGGCAGTGGGGTTAGAACTCAATGATCTTTAAAATCCCTTCCAACTCTAACCATTCTATGATTCTGTGGTTCTATGATTCTATGTATGTCCACAGTAAAAGTTTTCTACACATTTCAGACTATATTTTAACGCCTGCAAACAATTATGTGATTCAGAGGGTGTTTCCATTTAATTTAATCATGAGTGAGTCAGATATTCAGTTAGAGCAAATTCATGAAATGAAAACAGTTTTCCAAAGAAGAGATTTGCATAAGGCATAAACAACTTTTATAAGCCTTGGAGTCTATACATGCAATAGCTATGAAAACAGTGGACTGTAGAGATTACAAAGGTTTATAAAGTCATGATCACAGGGGGAGAAGTTGTAGGGAGAAGTTACTATTTCTCAGGACAGGCAGGTGATGATGTAGAAGGTTTAAAAGAAGTAAATTTTCATGATGCACATAATTAAGTTGTTGCCGTAGGTTTCTGACCACAAGTTTAAAAATGAGCTTAGACAAATTCACCTGAGGTAGATCCATCCTATGATGAATAAGCAGGTTTTTGTATCACGACTAAATGTACTATCTAGTTTGGGATTCCCCAGATACATGAAATTAATCAGTGTCTACGTTATGAAAAAATAGCCTATGTTTATCTCACTTTATGTGGTTTTCACCTGAGAGACAAGTTATTAATGACCACCTGGTAAAAGGCTCTGGGACTGCTTCAGACCTGGATGTCAATTCTAATGGTCTTATCTGACTCAGAAACATATTAATGGTTGGCTGATTTAATAGATTTCCTAAATTAAATGCATATAATCTTTACGGGAAGGTACCAAATATCCACAGCTTGTGCAATGTATACACTGTATATCCACTCATTCGTTAAAATTCTGCCCTCTTTCACAGTTCCCGCTTTGACTTTTATTTCTTTTTCCTTTTCCATGTATTCATCCACCTCCTTTCCAGTTTGACTGAACAGACCAAAGTTCTCTTCCCACTGAGATAAACATCTCATTTGCACAATTAGGGTGTGTGAGTAAATTGATAAAATAAAACAAGTTTGCCTGTTGCTACTTGGTGTATAATAAATGAGACAACAAAGATAATCAGTAAAATTACTCTGGGATTGACCTTTGCAGCCAGTTTAATGAATTACTTTTCATATACCATGAAGAGTATCTGCCAGGTGAACAGAGGTGAGATGAAGCTCATGAACTGGTTTGTTGCAGTTCATGGGATCTTAGCTCTAAAGGGAAACAGACTTTGAGGGGTCTCTTAGTCTCAATTTATCCTAAAATATCTTGCATTCCCACATAATGAGGTTAATTTAAAAACAAAACCAAATTTCTGAATGGGGAATAATAGAGCAACCACGTCAGCTGTGATTTCAGTGAGAATGCAGAGTCACCAGCATCATAACAGGTCATGCACTGCCATAGGATTGGAAAAAACTGCCAAATCCTGAACAGGTATCACCTGTCAGAGCACTGTGGCACCAAAAAAGTGACGGTGAGTTCAACAGTCATTCTGGTTCTGTGGGGATGACACTTGTGGCCTTAGGCTGGGAAGTAAGAAATGTCTTCAGGATGTTTTAGTTCCTAGTGAGTCATCACAAATGCAGGAGGCCAACCCTGGGGGTCAGTGATGACAGCAATGATCTGGCAGGTCTTCTCTGCTTTTGGGGAATCTACAGGCAGCCAAACTTTTGTTTGTGCAAACATTGTTCTCGCTGTTTAACTGTGTGCATTGAAATAACTACCTCCTATAGCTTCAGAAATGTCTTGCCCTAAGTAATTTATAGAAAAAAATCACAGATTACAACATTCCAGCTTTGATGAGAAAGGCCCAGAAGTGATATCTCATATATAACAAAGTGGAGCAAGAGACCTCTCTATTCAATCATCTTCCTCTGCCTGCGTGTTCTGTCCCTTGTCACAGAACATGAATGAAGAAAGGGGCAGATAGATCTGGGCTGCCAAATTCTGCCAAACCCGGAATCCATCAAGTCAGACCATCTACTCTGCTTCTCCTTATAGAAGTCCAATGCAGTATTTGCTTCCCTGCTTGACAGATGATTATGCTGAGTGCTAAAGAGCTAGAGATTTGCTATAGGGAAACAGATTTGAGGTGTCAGTAGCATCCACTGTTACTTTGCAAGTTAAAGACCATAAGCAGAAGACAATGAAGTAGTTTAAAGCTTATTCTAACCTAGGGAGGCTTGAAACTTTCATCTCCTACTTCCTAGAAAAGTTCAGAACTGTGATGATGCATACACTAGTCCTTCTTTTAGGCCTGGGCCACTGGGCAGGTTGCCCAGGCGGAGGACACACATTGCTGGAGAAGAGGTACCTATGTTCCTCTGTCAACTTTATGGCAAACTTGTTGGGGTATTTCAGGTCTCTTGTCTTTCTTCCTCCCTCATAACAGAGCTTTTTAAATATCTCAGCACCTTGATGTGTCGTGCATCTATGGCTAGCCATTGTATATCTGGACTGTGTAGCACAGTCTCGCTTTGCCTGTACCTGTAGTTGGCTTCTGAGCCCCATCATGCTTTCCCAGTACTGCTGAGCCAGGCTGAACTGGGGAGCAATGGTTCGCAGCTGCGCAGTCCTTTTACCCTTGAAGGAGTAAAGAAAAAAAGACTACGCTGGGGCAGCCTACCAGACCCTGTTGTAGGACAGCACTGATGTACTGTGCCAGGGAAACTAAAAATTAGTAACAATCCTTTTGTGTAGAGTTTTTTCTACATATTGACTATTTTCTCTCACTTTATTTTTATTCAGGAGACTTCTCAGGAGTGTTAAGGATCTACACTATGCATTGCCTAGAAAAGAGTGATGGATGCAGTTCTACATTAAATATACTAAACATCTCATGAGGTTAAAAGGATAACATAATAAACACATTTCACAAACTCACACTTGCTCAACTGTTTACGTTCAGATCCGTAGAAGAAAAAAAAAATCTGATTAATGGAGCTACTCTGGTAGTTTTCATATTAACCGATCAAATCCCCTTTTCTAGACATGAATGTCATAACATGACTTAAATGTATATTTTATAAAGTTGTTGTGATTTTCATAGTGGAATCAGGGTCACTAATGAGCTTCAGTTCTATTTGGTCTGCATGAGTCTAGAAATGCACTTTCACAATATGTGCTCTGTACCTACCACCATCTCCAGTGTTATTAGATTAGTAGAATTGAAATAAAAGCCACAATGAAATAAAAAACCCAACAGGGACAAAAATGTATCAGCTAAGTAAGTTACATTTATAGTAACTGATTTTACATATATTCAGATGGATACACATGCTCTAAACCAAATGAAGTATTTCAGGAATCCTGAAAAATTAATTAGCTTTCAGAATTTGTTTCTCAAAGAAGAAACAGAGTTAAAAATCTGGGCATATCTGCGGATATTGGTGAAGAGTATTGTACTGTAACTAATGAAATAAGACATGATGAGTCAATGCATCTGGTGAAAAGAATGAAAATAAATAGTTTTTGAATGTGAAGTTTATAAAAGAGCTGCAGATAACTAAAAAAATGGTGATTTGAAATATTTCTGTGATTTGAATATGAAAAATGGAGTGGGAGTCTCTAGGAATGAGAGCCTTAAGAGATATTTTCTATTAAATTATTTTTTTTCTGACTCATTTCTCAGAGCAGGGATCAACACTGGAGATTCTATAGGTGGGAGGGGATGAGCAATATTTTAAAAGCATTGTAGTGTGTCCATTTCTGTTCTGGTACAATGTCAACATAGAAACATAATTTAAAAAACCCAGAAGGAAGCACATTCAAAAAATAGTAGGTGCTATTCATATCTCTGCAAGCTTATGATTGGATTAGATTTCAGAAACCACTTCTAAAATTTCCTGTAAAAATAAGAAGACTGTGAAGTATAGTATTTTATATTCAAGCCTATGCTTAGGAAAAGATACTTATTTGTGAACTCTATAATGGCACAGATACTGATATGAAATAGGGAAATGTAATAAAAAGAAAGCCTGTCCTCCACAGACAATAAAACAAAAAGTTAAAAACTACTTTGGAACAGGTGATTAAGGAGTCGGTATCTCAAAGCTTTTACAGACAAGAGATAGATAATTAAAACCCTCCAAACTCAGATAATAGATGCTTTAGAAGCTTTGAAGTTGAAGAATAAAGGAGAGACAGAAGGCACAATGACATGTAAAACATTTTAACAAAGCTATTTTTAAATCGAGTTGTAAAACTGCTGATGCCAAGACAATACATTTGCTCAGCATGAACATCAGCTCTACGTGAATCCTTCTCAAACTCTTTCAAAATGAGCTAGTAAAATGGGGGTTCTTTTTAATTTTTTTTTATTTTTTTTTTTAATAACAACTCTAAGAGCTCTATCTCTGTAATCTAAAGAGAGGGAGTTTTATTACCACACAGAAAGAGGAGTTAAGTGTTTGAGAATGCATCCATGTGCTAACTGTTGAGGATACAAAGTGGTTAAATGTAACTTGTGAAAATGGTAGTTAGTACAGTTTTTTCCCGCTCACAATGAAAACCTCACAGGCACTGGATCATAGTTAGGTAGACAGACACGCAGCAGTTCCTTGTCCTCTCTGGCTACGTGTAAAGTACATAGTGGTGGCTCTGGGCTGCCACTTAAACCTAAATTCTTGCACACTGATGTCATTTAGACAGCATTAAAAAACTGCGTTTGAGACAAAAATGTTTTGCTTCTCTGAGGACTCCATGAAGTTTCAATGGACACCTTTCATCTCCTTTCCCAACTCTGTTCTTCAGAAGAATTTAAGGGTGCTTAGGTACCAAGGGCACTTGGAGGAAGAAATTTGAATTAAATAAATAATAATGTAGGCATTTGACTACAGGTTCTTTTAATGCATATTTATCATTTTCCAAAGAAATAGGTGTTATTATTAATCAATTTTAGTAGCATCATAAAAGCGCTGATCAGAAAAATTATTTGTTCCTGACTGTCCAGCAGTGGAAACATAACCCAGGAGTCCTACATATTCATGTCAATGGCATCCAATCTCATGTGCCTTATGCACCAGTTGTAAAAGTCTTCTGGCAGAAGATGAAAGGTGCTATACAAATATTGAACTATACAATTGAAAATAGCTTTTTTCTAGATCAGATGCAATACCCAAGGATAGAGGTTCCTGCCTTGCACATGTTCCCTGTTGAAGGAAGACGCCTTGAATGCTGGCTTGACTATTTTCCAAAGGAAATAGATTAGCACATTTCTTTATCCCACATATATGTAGCAATCATTCTTATTTCTTTTAATATGGCATTCATATTTGTTGCATGTCAATGTCGCATTGCATTAAGAGCATCTATTAGATTGCTGTGTCCTTAAAGTCTTATAATTTGAATTTATAAGTACTGCAGTCCCCAGAAAAATCATGAAATATGACAGTGGTATGAAAGCTCATAAATACCATATCATGTATGAGCTCTGGCATATTCATTTAAACACAATGTAAAGCTCAAGAAGTATTGAAAATGCACACAAAAAGGCAGATTTTTTTAAAAGAATGAATTTTTGCAAAATGTACATTATATTATATTTGAATGGGATCCAGGTTCATCTCTGGACATAAGCTATTTACTCTCAGATAGGGAGTTTTCAGTCAGATTTCAAATATTATTTTCAATGTGTATGCAAATATCTAAGTGTCACATAGGGGGTTTTGAAGGGAGACACGATCCGAGAAGGAATCTCAGCTAAGTGCTCAGCACTACAGCTCCATCCTTGCCAATATCTCCCCTGATCCTCATTTTTTACTTATATCACCAAAACTATTTCTCCCTCCTGACCTTTTAATAGCCATGTTTCTCCAAGGTCTACTAGGCTATAATAGCACATACATTTTCTCTGGAAAAAATGACCTTTTAAGAGATTTTTATCTCTGTCTGCTCATCTCTAGTTGCGAGTTATTGCACCCCTCAGTCATGCTGATACACTGACCCCAGCTAAAAACCTCTCAAAATATCATAGACAAAAATACTTTCCTATTCCATTTTACAGCATGGTAATTCATAAGAGGCAGTGAACTGCTCCTCAATGTTAAAAAACAGGCTGCAACATTTAAAAACTGTAACACCAAGACAAAATATATGCAAAATTATACATTTGAAAGAAAATATCAGGTTGAAAAAGTTGGTCAAAGAAATCTGAATCCACAGAAAACATGATAACTCAGTACTTCAGCATTTTGGGCCATAGCATAAGTTTCTTTCTTATGAAAATTTATACAGCAACACACTATAGGATGAATTTTCATTTTCTTTCTCAGTAGATTGGTCTGAAGCATCTCCTTAGAGAAAGAAAAGAAAACACAAGATAACTTACCCAAGACTTAATTTATAGGGTACAGTTAAAGAAAATGGACTCTACAAAAAATTTCTAAAATGCACTCATGAATAGCCCAGCTGCTAGCATTACCAGAGGTCAAAGTTAGTTTGTTTTCAGTATGTTTCCTTGCACAGATATTAGTCTTTGTCTATAATTTTGGCTATGATTTTATTTTCTTAGCTCAGGTTAATCTAACACATCATCTATCTTACTGTTTCTTTAAAAAATCCCAGCAACTGACATTTACAGGAAAGGGTATTTGAAATTCTTTTCTTTGGGTCAGTTTGTTAAATTGCTTCAGATTAAATAAACAAAATCACAGTCTACTATGTTTTGAATAGTGTAAATTTATTTATATAAAATTATATATTAGTTTGTGGTAAAAACAAGAACCCATATCCTTAACCCCTATAAAACATCATAGAACCACAGAAAGTAGACTGATTACTGGTTATCTGAGGGTCTCACTTGGAAGGCTGATTCCAGATCAGCCTTTCATGATCCAGATATGGTTTTGATATTTCACTTATTAAAGACTTTTTTCAGACATGCAGAGAGAGACATGGGGTGTTTTCATGAGTGAAGGAGCACTTGGGATCCTGTCATACTTGGTTTGGCTGAATCCAAATTCTTCTGCTGATTTTCAGGTGTTACTTGGTTTGGTCCTTAAGGTGCTTAAGATCAGATTTAAGACTAGGTTCAAAAAGAATCTGGATTTGAGGCATAGTGTTTAGGGCTTATCTGCCTGCACCATAGAGGTTCACATCTCACCCAGTCATCCTGAGCTTCCTTGAAAACAAATAACCCAGACCGGAAGCTCATAGGCATTGAGTATTCAACATTAAGCAGTCATTTGAGATAGCTCTAAAAGAGCCCTTTCTCCCTGTGAAGATGCCCGTCACACATTGTTGCTAGATCGCATAAATCTCTGATACTTTGAGCCTGGTAAGATGGGACTCGTGTTGATAGTCCTGGTGCTAAATGGCTGTTATTATGCCTGGGAGCAGAATTCACTGTTACTTCTCATCTGTCTGTTTTATACAGTTCTCTAGCTCTGCCCATTTAGTATCTGAAAGCACGATTAGCCACAAAGAGTCCACAACCAGCGCAAATGGTGCCTGAACTACACAACATAGAATACTGCAGAGGGCTATACCTGAAGCTCTCTTACCAGCTTAGGTGCCCATGTATTATTAGAATTCAATCTGAAACAGTTTATTGTACTTTTGTCAAGTATCCTGTTTCCTCTTAAAACAAAATAAGAGGAAACACCCTTTTTTTTTTCCCCAACACAGTTACAGCACTATGCAGATTAAGATATTCTACTTTCTTGTGTCTCATTAGAATATATCCATGTGGGTACTTCTCACACATGAAGAGAGGAAAAATAACTGACTCTTGGCTTTTCTGCTTGTCAAAAGTTGATCTACCATATGTTTAGGAATAAAGAATTCACTGGCTCAGAGAGAAAGCATGGTGTAGCCTTGTAGATTTTTGGATTTCTGCATCCTTAATATACTTGTAGATTAAACAGCAAATCGATAGAAAGTAATATTTCAGTACACAAAGCAGCACCTTAACATCCCTCCAGTTCCCCACACACTGAAGGTGTTTTGGCAATGCATTTTATTATGGTTTCAGACTGTCAAATCACACCTGCTGAGCACTTTAGCACTGAGCAGATTCAGCTTGCTGATAGGAAACCAAGAGGAAGCTACAAGATCTTATAAGAAGCTTTGAAGGAGTTTCAACATCTGGAACTGCTTTGTCTAAATAATTTATAGACAAAATTTACAGTAATATCATGGAAGCTATGATGCTGGACATGCTGTGTTTAGTACTTGGCTAGTTATGATGCTATGATAAGCAAATTTACTGAGCTCACTAGCTTTCCAATGATGAACCCCATTGTTCCATGTTATTCATGGATAGATCTCCTCTTCTCTAATATTTTTTTTCATGTAATTCCCTTCTAGTTTTACAGGATTTGGTTGGCCCCTGCATGTGCCCTTATCCAGATGTCCTGGCTTTTCTCCTTTGTCTCCAGGCTTGACTTTGGTTGTGACATCCCGTGGATACCAGTTCATGAAGGTCTGAAGAGAGTCAGCTACTTAAAATCAAAATAGGTGCCTGCCAAAGGAGCTTAATTGTAAATGCATAAGGCATTGCATGAGTTTCTTCTTAACGATGCTTGTATATTTTTAAACCACTCAGAAACTGCTTTGTTGACTTTTAATCTCTTCTGCCAGAGGCTGCTGCCTTCTGCTGCCTTGTCTGTAGCTTTTAAAAGTCTCTCTTTAAGATTTTCTGGGATTTATGTTGCTGTTGCTGCTGAGATGAGCTTACAGCTCTGTTCCTTTCCCAGTAGTCCCAGCAATGTAGCAGCAAGTGCAAGCATCCTTGTATATGTTTTGTTCATTCGTGTATCTGATTTGGCTAGAATTTTTAATAGTGATTGAATGTGTCATAAAATGGCCATGTAAGGACATACTTTCTTGACTCTCTGCGGGATTTAAGCTTTACAGCTCTAATTTATTAGGAAGGGGGAGAAAGAAAAGAAGCTATCATTCTTCAACTATCTCTATAATATTAAAGTTTCCCTTAAAAGCTAGAGACTGAATTTAGTGCATTTGGTTCCGAAGCTGTGTTTAGATCTTTTGTGCACAAACCCCATATGTTCTTCCTGTTGCAGAGTTTATAGGGATGCAATAAAGTTCTGCTCTGCATGCAGCTCTTACTATTTTCAGTGGTGATTTTCAATCTGGTATCTAAAATTGGATTTGGGCCTGTAGAAATTTGGGATGTGTTTCTCAATATGCCTTTTTTAGAAAAACACTATTAAAAAGAGAAAAATCCTGAATTCTCTAATTTTATATAATCAAAATAGAATGGTGCAAATTAACATCGTGTTTTTCCTAGATAGTGAATTTACCAAATCCTAACATTAAAGAAAATAATCTTTAATGGAATTTTTATATGTATTTTCTGAATTTTATTACATACCATATAAAAAACCAACAGAAAATGGGCTGAATATTTAAATCATGAACTCCTTAAGATTATTCAAAAATTCAATTAAGTTTTAATATCATTTTCCCATTAGGAGTGGTTACAAAGTCCCCATAAACTGCATATGTAGAATTTTCACAAACTTTTTTCATCATACTATAGCAGTCAGTCCCAAAAGATTTTATTCATGTTTATAATTAAATCAATTTTACATTTCCAAATATTAAAAAAAATGGAAAGTATTTCTGAGTAACTAAATAAAAAAATGTAAAATATTTTACAGGGTATTTTCTACTAAAGAAAAAGTCTTCTCAAATGCTTCTACAGAATTTGATAACAAGTTGAGAGATGTGTTCTGCTCCCATTCAAAGAGAAGACAGGGCTGTGTTAGTATCTGTGCTTGAAAGGATTGGTAATGTGATAAATACTGCAAGTGTAACTATGCAGTAATTCTTCAGGATGTTTCCTTCTCCCCAGCTGAAGGAGTCTTTTAAGAGGGTGCTGGGTTTTGTCTACCTAAAACAGCTGCTCCCTATTAAGCTATAAATTTTTAAGATGCTTACCTGCACCAGGCTTCTGTGGATGCTCCCCTGTTCTCTCAGATGAGCTCTGGTTCTCTCTCACCTTCAGGCACCACAGTTCCACAAGGAGCTAAATCTGCATCACCCTTCCACCTCCCACACAGACCCCCTCATTTACACAATTGGTTCTCACTCACCTTATTCCTAGAAGTGAAAACACCTGATGTAAAGTTACATATTTTGCTGTACATTTGTAAAAGGATTACAGCTTTCATTTTCTTGTGGCTAAAGTATATAGAATATAAAGTATAACTTTCTCAGGGGAAGCATTTTTTTGCAAGAACCCTGTGAAGAGTATTACTGCCAACTCATCTGAAGAAATCTCATTTATGGCTTTACAACACTCCACAGTCAAGCCAACTCCTGAAAATATGAGACTTGCCAAACATCTTGTTTCTAAGACCTGTAAACAGCAAGATCAAAAATCTTCATCTTGCCAGTAACTTTTCACTCTAGAAATCCAAAAGAGCTTCAAAATTTTGACTGAAGTGAAAACTACCTTGCAAGCAGAAGGATCTGATCATAGTTGTTTCATGCTACTTTGGTTCTTGTAAAATATTAAGTTTTTCTCTCTGTGCTTCTATGTTAATACACACTGCTAACGAGCTGTTAGCTAATACGTAACTTGTTAAGGAAACCTCTAAAACGATCCTGACAGTGCCAAAGATTTTCCTTGCTTGTCAGAAATCTTAAGAAGCACAAGACAAATGCTAGAAATAAATCCAACTTGCAGATATGTCTCCACAAGTCTACGTAAGTCCAGTGTGTCCAGGAAGTACAATTCTATTACTTGGAGTTTAACGGTTTGTTATTTGATCTCTAGAAAGCAAACCATCAGGTTAATTTTATTTAAAAACAACAATTGGATATATCTCCATGCACAGGGAAAATCTCCGATAAATGCAGGGGCTCACAGCACATCCTAAAGATGAAGCAGCATTTTTGGAAGAGGGTGAGAGACCAGCTGACAAAAGGGGCTACTCTTACTCTCAAGCCTGAGGTCCTAAATCCAGTTGTGTAGGGAGCTCAGTGCTACAGGCACATCTGTCCACTTAAGAAAACAAGACAACCTGAGCAGAACTAAAAGGATTAGAAGAAGAGAGAGGAACAAGAGAAAGACAAAAAGATTGGAAAAAGTATCTGATGCCAGATTAAAAGAAAAAAAGGAGATAAAAAATTAGGTGGGATACATGACTTGGGGAAAATATCCAAGATAGTGTTACTCAAATTTTATCTTGAAATCATGATCTCTTTTACCACTTCCTATTAGATGATTGCCAGCTGCAACACGATAAAATTAATAATCCTAATTATATTTAATTTGTACCATCCTGCTAAATCAAGAGCATAGTGTACTCGGGCTTGAAACCCCATAACCTGAACATCTTTTAACCCTAAGGCTACTTGAAGAGCTTTTAAGTGCAGAGCTTTTCCCTTGCAGCAGTGTGGGTTTCTGTTTCCGTTTTTGCAGAATACAAATTTTCAATAATGGATACAATTTAAAACTTAACAAATTTAAAACTTTTTAGTTTACAGTGTTTGTTGTTTTTCCAGAGACACTGAACATTTCCAGTTCAATATGAACTAAAAGCATAAAGGTAGATCTACAAATGTAGCCTGTGAGTAGCTAATTAAATGGCTATTTTTCAAAGGTGTGCAAGACACTGTGGGTGATGGAGAAATAGAATTAAATTGCTTAGGATCTTATATTAAGCCAACACCATTAAACTGATACAGTATTATAGTGATTCTTCCTATGACTGCACTAAAATAATATAATTCCTGAGTGTATGTATAAAATGAGGTTTTTTGTACCATTCAATCTCAAGTAAATTTTTCAGGCAGATTGAAGGACTGTAATCTCCTTCTTATCATTGTGTTTGTCTCATGCTGGGTACAACATATGATGAAAACAAAGGTGCAACAGTCAAAAGAAGTGTAATTCTAATTTTAAAAGGAAGAAAAAATAAAAAGGTCTCAAAGGCCATCCACCTAGAAAGTTGCTTCCAAAGAGATCTAAAAGCCAGAGCATCCTCCAGGAGCCTTCATTTAAGAAATATACGGTATTTGAATCATGGATTATTTTAAATGTTTTCCAACCAGAGCAAATCTATTGCAATCATGCAGTAACAGCTTCAACATAACTAATGTCAATTGATAAGCAAACTAAGAAACACTATGACGATCTGCCCACAACAAACAACTCTGTTCACTCCCCAAACAGGAGCTCTCATTTGTATCACAGAAGTGGAGGGGAAAAAAAAAAAAAAAATACAGCCAAAACAACAGATATGATTGTATGACTGTGTTTGCTTTCAAAGCAGGTTCATCCTGTCCAGAAGAGAAGACCGCTCTCCTTTTGCAGTATAGGGTCTGGCGACCAGAAGGTCTCGCATTGTACGGAAAGATAGGGCCCCCCTCTCCCTATAGCCAATAGCGTTTAGCACTTAGTTCAGGATGTAAGCAGATGGAAGTGATGTTGTGAACCCAGACTATATAATGCCATGTTATCTATCAATAAATGCCATTTGCCTTCCACCACATTGGTGTCTGCGAGCTGATGGACCGAGCGGCCTGGGGTTGGCCGACGTGCCGTTCCTGAACCAGGTCGCCACACCTCCTGCAGGCAACACTCCATCTTTCCACTCTAAACTCTTGCTACATGTATTGCTGCACATGATGTGACAGATCTATCAAAACAGGTAAACCACTGGGGCATACTTGAATATTTATCTCCCAAGAGTGGAAATTCACCCTTTTTCAAAAGAGAGCAAAAGATGCTTGTGACTGACCTTGCTAACAGTTCGACTCATATTTTTCTTGATGACTGCAGAAAACTAGATTAAAAGTGTCAGCTTCTGTGTTTCACAGACTTGGGAACAGAAGTGTGGGAAGTTTTCAACAGAAGGTTTTTTACAAAGAAATGTAAGTTTGTAGAAATTTATGAAGTTTGAATTTAGAAATCAGTATATTTTTGCAAAATAATTTCCTAAAAATATCTTTCAGGTAAAAAGGAGGAAGTAATGGGATAAAAAGAAAGATGAAATGAAACAAATTGCATCCAGTTGAATCTCTGGCATCCAGATAAAAAAAAGATAAAAGCAAAAGAAAGTGAATCCAGAGTATGACCTCTGGGATTTGAACCCATAACTTGCACAGCCCACACTGGTATATCTATTGAATCCTTCTCTTTTCTTCCTTTAGACCAATGAACAAGCAATTATTCTCATATATGATCACGTCCAGCACACAGCATTGATGTATACCGTTAATTTAGTCTGGGGCAACGTTAATGTTTGTTCTTCTGTTCAAGAACACTTGCTGAACAATCTGTCTTATACACAGAATGTTTGCTCTTTGTCACTTCCTCTGGCTCATTTTCATCAGCTGAAGTGATAGATTAATGTTGTATCAACACTCCCTCTGCAGGGACCTGACTGTGAGTTTTCTCCATTCTGAGCTAGTGCCTTAGACAACAGACAGTTCCAATCCTATATAGGAGGGAGGAAGGGAAAGAAATGAGAAAGAACAAAAGAAAGTGGTCAGCTTTACTTTGAATCAAAAGAAAGAAAACATTTAAAAGCCTGAAAATTCCTGAAAAAGAAAAAAAACACCTTAATTTATTATTAGTCCAAAACATTAACTGTGCAATTAATTACATACTTAGTATTTGATTGAACTCTTTTTACTTTATTAGTATCTTTTATAATACATTAGTACTTGAGTGTGACACAGTATTCCAATAATGGTCTCCTTCATTACATACATTGCGAAGGTAATATAACTTTATTGAACTTAGTACTTCTTTACTTAACACATTAGAAGCTACCGTTTCACATGACATGACGAGTTACTCTCTATCAATGCTTTCCCATGTAACAAGTCCTTGTGTAGGCTCTTGGTTTCCCAATGCAGTCTGTAGAAGATGCAAGGGATTTAGGTGAGCCTGGCTGTCATGAGCTTTCTCCTTTCCCGGGCAAGTTAGCTCTGCAGTTCAACTTGTGGCACTTCTCTTATTGCATTCATGAGATTTAAAGGGAAAGTTTAGAGTGAGGACATGGCATAGATCATGTCCATGTTTAGGGTGAGGACATGGCATAGATAAGTTTCATACACTCAGATCCTCTGCAGAGGATCCATTGCAGATGTTTTCCTTTACCCATCTCTTAAGCAATTCCAACGACCGACCCCTAAGCCAGGATAACTCAAGTAAAGAAACTTTCTTAAAACCAACACTTAATAAAATAGGGTTTAGACATGTTTAACAATATTCTTCCAGGCACTTTCCACAAGGGGAGTCTTAAGATTGGCATCCAAATTGATGTTTGTACTAGCGATCATATTCTATAGGTAAATAAGGACAGTTTTCTTTCATGTCAGCTGGAAGCTAGAGCTAGCTTGCACTCTAGTCCTAGTGTACATCCCACAAGGGGATGGACCTTTGTGTTTCAGAGTATGCCTTCTCTGTACAATGGGCACTGGAGTTACTGCCATCCAGGACTTCCCTTGAACAAGAAAAAGCCCAACTCCATCCTTGCGGTGCTGTAGCTAAGATATCCCACCCTCATGACAGGACAGTGCTCATTAATGCGGGTGTGACACCACACTCCCACAGCCACATTGTCATTAGAAGCCAGTTCTGCCTTCTTACTCTGTGCTGTTTCTGAGCATGAACACATCTTCAATTTTTAACTTTTGGTATACACAATGAGTTTGATGAAATTTTAATGTTTATGTAAGACCACTTATTGGACAGCCACCCTTATACAGATGCCCATGGCAGGGTTGAAACTTCATGATTTTTAAGGTCCCTTCCAACTCTAACCATTCTATGGTTCTATGTAGAAGACATTGCACTAACCGTACGCTTTTGTATCACAGAATCGTCATTGTTGGAAAGGACTTTTGAGATCACCGAGTCCAACCATACACACACAAAAACCCCCTACAACCTCAGCCACTACAGCAGGCCCTGAAGTGCCACATCTACACATTTCTTAAATACCTCCAGGGATGGTAACTCAACCACCTCCTTTTGGAGGCTGTTCCAGTGCTTGATCACTCTTTCAGTAAAGTAATTCTTCCTAATATCTAATCCAAACCTCCTCTGCTGCAACTTCAAGTCATTTCCTCTGATCCTGTCATTATTCACTTGGGAGAAGAGGCCAACACCCACTTTGTTCCAGCCTCCTTTCAGGTAGTTGCAGAGGGCAATGAGGTTTCCCCTCAGCCTCCTATTCTACAAACTAAACATGCCCAGTTCCCTCAGCCTCTCCTCATAGGACTTGTTCTCTAGACCCCTCACCAGCTTGGTGGCTCTCCTCTGGACACACTCCAGCACTTCAATATCCTTCTTCTTGTGAGGGGCCCAGAACTGAACACAGTACTCAAGGTGAGGCCTCACCAGTGCTGAGTACAGGGGCACGATCCCTTCCTTACTCCTGCTGGCCACACTATTCCTGGTACAGGCCAGGATGCTGTTGGCCTTCCTGGCCACACTGCTGGTTCACATTAAGATGGCTGTCCACCAGCAACCCCTGGTCCTTTTCTGCTAGGCAGCTTTCCAACGCCATTCTTCTCCAAGCCTGTAGCATTGCCTGGGGTTGTTGTGACCAAAATGCAGGACCCAGTGCTTGGTCTTATTGAACCTCATAAAATTGGCCTTGGCCTATTGATCCAACCTGTCCAGGTCCCTCTGTAGAGCCTTCCGACCCTCAAGCAGATCAACCCTCCCACGTACTTTGGTGTCATTTGCAAACTTACTGAGGGTGCACTCTCATATAGTTCAGCATTTGAACTACATAATCTTTTTGACCTGTGAGTACAGTTGCTTATGTGTGTGAAAGACCTTTTATGGAAAATGAATATATATGCCATATTTGTATCAAATGTATGTAATTTAAGGACAGAAGCAAAGGAGTATGCTTAACTAATCTGAAGTCACGAAAACATGGGTCATAGAATTTCACACTGTAATTTTGTCAGTATTTGATGCAATGTGCTTTTAGTGTAATAATAGGAGCTTCTTTGTGTTAAGGGTTTCAGGAAATTTAGCTATTTCTGATCCTGAAGAATTGCAAAAGGGATATGTTAACTCTTTCCTATATTAGGTATAACTTATTTTCCTATATAAGGTATAACTAAAACCTGCTGGAATTTTTCTACAAACTATGTCCTCAGTAAAAGAGAGTAATCAAAGCTGTGGCACATTACAAACAAAAAGACTCAGTTTATCCTGGAAAAAAAAAGTCCCGTTGGCTTGCTCCATGAAACTAAAGACAGAAAAAAATTTACTCTCACACAGCAGTAAACCTGCTTAATAAGCAGTCGGTCATCTGAATACACTCTATTTAAAATTATTGCTACTATTTTTATTTTATTATGTAAAAAGAATTACATGGAAAATCATAGGTTAGAGACAAAAACCTGAGTCGATACCAGTGTTCTGTTCAAATAGGTTGTTTAATGACCTAGTTTACTAGGCTTTTCTTACAGTATACAAAAAGTTAATAGGTGGTGTTCCTACATTTGTTTTCTCATGTTTATTTCTTTTTGCATACCAATAAAGTTGAACTGCAAGAAAGTTGGATAAAAGTACACATTACACTGCATTCCCTTGGTGGTTTGAAGCTTGATGGCTGGTACTGAATGAATAATATTTGACTGACCAAAAGCAAGGCATATTGTAACCCATAATTATTAATCATGTACAAAGGAAGTAAGTTCTGTGTCAATAAATTTTATTAAGTGGAGGCTGCTTGGTCGGGGCAATTTGGCCTTGTAATTAAGGTGCTACACTGGTGGACAAGAACAGTAGCATTTGCCTTTCACAGACCTGTAGGGTCACTTTGGGCAAATCAGCACTTGTCTCTCTCTCTTTCTTTACACACCACTGTTGTCTCATTTATTAAGGAGTATGGTCTCTAGCCTAAGCCATTTCCCTTCACATTTTTGAAGGCATATATGTACTGGTATGTACTCTATACAAGTAACACAAAGAACAGCAATAGTTACTACACAGGAAGTGACTCAAACAGTGTCTAATGCATCCATGAAATACATAACATATGAGAACTACTACTTGTGATCCTGGAGAATTGCATGCTTCAGATATTCCGTATATATAAAATCGGCTGCTAGCTAGCTGATTGACTACTGTGTTTCAAAATAATCAGCATATAGGTGGAACCATTAAAAAAATATTGCTGAAATTATTATATAAGTCAAAACCATCCATTTTCATATGAGTTTTCCTTTAAAAAAGTGCTTGGAAGAAAACTAAATCTGAAAAAAAACCTGGAGGTTATCCTGGACAAACATGAAAAAAATGAAATAGAAGAAAAAGATTAGCATAGCTGAAAACTCCTCCAGCTCTTGTAAAACTAAAACTTAGTGCATTAGTGGATCTCTATATAGAAAACAGATGAGTAAAGTAAGCGGAAGAAAAGTCATGCTTCAAAGTACTAAAAAATATATAATCATATAAAGCGGTGGGAAGTCTTCAGCTGGCGTATCTTCTGGCAGAAAATTCACTCACATCCGTTGGAAAGAACTTTTGAAATAAGTGCAAGACCCACTCCCATGCCTAGAAGTTGGCTTTGTACCTAGTCAAATGCTGCTGTAGAAATCATGCAGTCATCCTCTGGCGCTTCATTCAGACTGCATTGAAGTCATACAGTGTCTGTGCCTTTCAGAAAAGGGATGAATTAGTAATAGGCCTGGCTACTGTCTTACATTTCTGCAAAATCATTATTTTGAGACATTAGGTATTACTGCAGTATGCTGCAAGTCTTTAGAAAAGGAAATCTCTTAATTTTTATCAATTTTTTTTTCCCAGGTGCTAAAGATTCTAAGGACACTAAAGAGCAGCTTAAACAAACAAACAAACAAACAAACAAAAACAAAAAAAACCAAACAAAAGCCTTCTGGTGTCAGGGGCAGTGGTAAGGTCTTCTGCCCATGGAGACATAGGTAATGACACGTTAGAGGAAAGCAGTGTTCCACTCTAATATTGTTGGTTTAGTGACAAAAAACAGAGGCTTCAGAAAAGAGGCAAAGAAATCACAATAGGAATAATTCTTCCAGAAAGTTTTATTTTTACCCTTTCACGTATAAAAAATTCATTTAAACCTGAAACAGAGACTTTTCAAAGCCTTTTCAATATTCTTTATCAGCATTAATTATAACAGCTCTAGCTCTTCTTGTGATATGTATTAATGACAAAATCTTTGAACTTCAGTAGGGAGATAATCTAAGATATGTCCTGTTGTACACTCTAGGTAAACCAATAATTTGCTGCTTATATGGAAAAGATATTAAAGACGTTGCACACTGAGGAAAAATATTAATTTAATTTATCAAAGTCTGTTCAGCCTAATTTATAAGGACTGGGCCATTAAACAGCAGGAATGGAGATTACACATAACAATATAAATCATAATTACACATGATGATTTGCATCACTGAGACATTCAGCTGCAACTAATGGGACAAACTAGAATCTTTATTTTGAAGTTTTGTTTCAAATTGCTAAGCCAGTAACCAAATAGTTTTGAAAGACTGGGCTTAATCTGTAATGCACTCATGAATATTATTACGCCCCTCCAAAACAAGTATGGTGAGAAATAAAATCATTCCTATTTAGGGTGTTTTCAAAATCACTATGTACATATATTGGCAAGCATTGTGAAGGATATCACTTGAAGACTAAAAAAAATTAAATAAATAGATCGAAACAAAACATGATCAAACAAAGGAAAGCTTTTAAATTTTCTTTGCATGAACCTTCTTAGTTAAATACTCCTATAAAAATGTATTCTCGCTTCCTAAACAATTCTGGTCAAGTAATACAGCTATAGTTGGCTTATCACTATGGGTAGTGAAAAATTTAGGAAAATAAAGGTAAGGAAACTTCTTTGAGAAGATTTGCTTTTTGGTTAGTTTTAAAAAATAAGAAACAGAAGGATTTTTTTTTTTTTATTTATTTTTTAAATTTCATTTTTTTCAAACAGATGTAAAAGCTATAAAACTGTGTTCAGCTCTGTTCTAAATGAAATCTTTCATTAAATAAGAACATTTTTCCTGTTTCCTCTTTCACCTCCCAAATCTCAGCAGAAACTTGACTATAGCACAGTTTTACAGTGTGTAGCAGTTTGATAATAAAGGGTTCAGGGAAGGACAAGGGCTCAGAAACAAGGTTGGAAGAAGTGAGTTATTAAATATTTTACCTGACTCTGAAGTGTCACAACTACTCACATTCCCTTTCTTTGAGTCTAAAAAAAACCAACCCCTCATCTTTTCAATTTTGACCATGCCCTTAAATCCCATTGAAGTCAACAAGACCGGACAACAAATTGGAGCCTTACGGAAGCTGGGAACAGCTGGGTATCTGCTGCAGTATGAAAAACTAGTCAGGTTTCTCCTCAGACATTGTCTGTCTCCTGTCATTCTTGTAACATCCACAGAGCCTGGAGGCTGAAAGTTAAGCATCTCTTGCAAAGGGCAACCTCAGCCGGCTCCTCCTGACAGGATTTTGATGCAGAACAGCAACAGCAAGTCAGGCTGGGGAGATCTTCTACATCTGTTTTAGGCAATTAATCCCCTTGAGGTAACTCCACTCACATGCAACTAATTTCGCAGTGTTTTAGCTAGAATGTGATTGAGTGAGCAGACTGGAGGTTGAAGAAAGTTGGTATTTATTTTGTGAAAACAAATGAAGAGGCCATTAACCTTCCAATAGAAATGATTACTGTATACATTTTAAAATATTAGTCCTTTTTCTTCTCAGGCTTGAGAACTGTGCAACAGCTTTGGTGACAATCAAAATGATGATGCTTGTCAACAATAAGCAAGACAAATTATTGTGATGGGGGAATCACAACTCTCTAAACATAAACATGAAATCTAACCCTATAAACTCCTGCAGCCTCTCTTGGTATCAGTCAGCTACAGGTTAGGTTCTCTTTCTCAGAGAAAAAGGTAATAGAAGTCTATTTCAGAGTGCATTAAGATAATTCCCTACACCTTACTGATATAGATTAAAACCTCTCTTAGAAGTTAGCATCTACTTGAATAAACAAAGTCTTGTATTCTTAGAATGTGTGGGATCACAAAAAAAAGTCAATTCTATTGATATATCAGTTTTACTTAAATTCATCAGATTATATGTGCATCTGTTTTGTAATTTCACTGCCAATGTACAGATAGGAATGACAGTTTTTATCTAGATATATTTTCTTTTGTGCATAGATACAGATATTTAACAGCCCAAAGTTTCTTTGAAATGATGGGAAAGGGGGTATCAAAGCTTATTTACTCTGGATTGGCATGAAATCAATGTTAAAATTAATATCTTTAGTCAAGTTCATGTTTGGCCACATATTTATTTTTTTATCCCCAGTAACTAGTTCTCATGTGATAAGTCTGATCAAAACTGGAGTGTCCCACAGAACAAACACTGTTTTAAAATATAAAATAATGTTTTAGTAGTTTACACACCCACTGTCATCAAATCTGGGTGCAGGAGGTAACTTAGGTTACCCGAGCAAACATATGGCTGAAAAGTGTACCCATTAACAATTTTATCCTTTATCTGCCTCCAGCTCCTCAGTGATTTCAAACAATTTTACAACTTACTACCCAGTTTTACTCATACCTGACAGAGAGATATAAAAATATTATTAAAACATTGGTAGCTAAGTAGAAGAATACCCAGATAGCTACCCCCTCACTGATGAATAAAAATATCTCCAGACAGAGAAATCAGGTGTATTACTATCAGACACTGAAGAAACCACACAGGAGAAAACTGTGTGAAAGTTATAGAAAAACAGGCTTTATTAATTCTATTTCTCCTGCAACTACTTGTCTTCCTTCCTGGCTGTGTACAAGGAAACTCACAGCGTAGACACTATTTAGCCAGAACTCAGTATGAAACAATCCCATTAATAGCTCAGTCACCTACAATTTTTGAGGTCAGACTGTTTATAAACACTAATTTCTTCTGTGTTAGAAAGACAAACACAAATTCAGTCTCCTTCTGGTGTCCCCCCATAACAAAACTTCAGGATGAATCTTATTCCCTTACTTGGAGAAGGTTTGTAACACTAGCTGCAGACAAACCTGCAGATAGGTGCTCTGGCCAAAACCCACAGCTCTTCACCTTCATGCTCCCTCCTCTTTTACTTTGATATTGAAAATAATTTTTGTTATAATCAACTGCTTAGACAAGTGTAGAATTCACCAGCCAAGCCCATATTTAACCCAAAATTGAATTGAAACTACTACTTCCAAATAGCAGGTTAATATAAAGAAATTATTTATGTAAATTACAGCTTAAAATTAAATTGATATTTTAAGAGCTGCATATGTCTCCTCTAATCAGTGTTTCTCCACTAATCATGAAGAAATTATGACTGGGATGTAGAGATATATGGATGAGTTCATTTGAAAGGTCAAAGCATATAAACAATTAATGCTGCTTTAAAAAAAAAAAAAAAAAGAAAGAAAACCTGCAATAAAGAGATTAAGATGAGCCTATTTTTTTCCTAGCTGAAATACTAAGGGATTTGCAAGTCATTGAAGTTTAGAAATAATGAAATCTGTTGTTCTAAGCAGGTATGTGTCTTGAGCCCTCTTATCCTGTGGAGCTCTTTTACAGCCAAATCTAATGACTAATTGCTTACACACTTACCTTCAAAAGATATCAGACAGTCTCTTTTATCTACAGCCATCAAATCCAGGAAGATTTCGCTCCTTGTCCTCCTCTCCAAACCTCTTACTGGTTGTTGAAAGAGAAATAATTTTGGTTCTTCAAATCACTGATAAGCTTGGTAGAATAAAATGACCTAATTTCCAAAGAGCTTTTGTAGTTGTTTCCGAGATCTCTTAGCCCTTGTTCTGATGGCAGCTCATGTTCTCTTTGTGTTCAGAAAGGTAGCAAACATTTAGATAATGCTTTGCTTGGCCATGGATTACCATCAGCCTGGCTGATGGTAAGAAAGAACAGAACCATTTCAAGTATTGCCACTAACTGATGGTCCCTTCGCCCTGTACCTGAAAGAACAGAAAGAAGGTCTGTGCTTTAGAAAGTTTGTCTGAGTGGACTCACTCTCAAATAGGTCTTTGGACTCCTACATCCATTTCTCAAAGCTGAATTGCTTAGCTTGAAGCAAGCACAACCAGGATGATTTCTATGGAATAATAATAATTATTCATACAAAATGAGTTATGGTGAAAGTTTACTTTCACTTAAAGCAACAACCTTGTTGGGAAGGGAGTCTGCAAAAAAAGTCCTTCTTAGGAGGATGTGAGTATTGTGAAAAGTGAAGGGACACATCTAAAATATAGAAATAAGAGATACATAACCAATGGCAAGCACTGGTAAGTTGATTACTATGCTATCTAAAGAATTATTTTCATGTTTTACAGTTTTTCATACTTGGAACACATCATCTCACTACTTTCTAGATTGCACCAATGGCTACCATGCAGTGAACTCAGAGCACCTTTTTGTATCAATAGACTATAAGTTCTCATAAAAAGCATGCAGAGCTCTTAAGAAATAAAACAGAATGAAAAAAGAAAGATTGGACTAACTCCAGCTTGGAGATTTATTCTATTTTTTATGTGAAAAAGTGAATGTACTTTATGATCCCTCTGGGTACCACAGTTCTTAAACCTTGTGAATCTTAAAATGAGTATATGATACCATATAGATTTAAATGAGCTTTATGAACAAAATATACTTTAAATCATTGTCTACACATAGCAAAAAAAAAAAAAAAATCTTATCACTAGTTTCTTCTCACCCTGAACTTTCCCTTTAAATCTTGTAAACCTGATAAAAGAAGTTGAGGGGATGTCACAAGTTTAAACTATTTTTCTATCATCAGGTCAATAAGATTTCATGTATTTTCAGCCCATTTTATGATTTACCGTTCTCACATTCCAGTCTGGTTCTGAATATAACAAGGTCCCAGTGACTGTCACATCCGTGAGTCACATTATTAATCCACTGCCAGACTCTGTTTGAACTGCTACACTTGTAAAGGAGCCAACATGAAACTCTTGTTTTTTTGCAGACTGTCTGCTAGATCCTAGTGAGTGTAAACTAAAGAACCTTCATAGACTTCAATACAATTCCAGCCAAGTACAGCCACTGATAGTCCCTTGGTGCTTATGTCAACTCCTATTGACTTATTAGGTGTCTAAATAGCAGTAGCATGTAAGTATCAGAGTCACAGAACATGTATTTTATAGACACACTAGAAAAATATCTGAAGATGACAGTGACAACAGAATGCTTCTTGGTCCACAGAGATAAATCTTCAAGAGCTTGCTACAGTCAATAACACATTTTAGCAACCAATTTTTCTAGTGTTGTCTTATTACCTTCTGTACTATCAAGTCATTGATGTTAATTATAATTTTACGCAAGATGGCGTTAATCTAGAGACACCAAATCTGACCACATTCCTCTCATACATGGAAAGGGTTAAAATCTTTACTGGTACCTTACAGGAACAAATATTAGCCTAATAAATGAATAAGAATGATGTTACAGCACGTGTACAGCACAATTGTATTACAAATATATTTTAAGTTTTGAACTGAGTTTAGTAATAGATTGCCAAAAACTGGCTCATGGAACAAGTCCTTTGGCATGACATGGCATTGAGAAGCAGCAACAAAGTTATTGCTCTTTATCAGAAGAGTTCATGCTTTAATCCAGCATAGGAAATAATAAATGCAGTCAGACAAATAAGGGACTGTAACAAAGTCATAAGACAAAATTTACCATAGTATATTACCAGTTTAGCAACTGCTTGTGTCATTCTCTGTTGTAGAGAGAAGTTTAACAAGGGATTTTGAGGGAAATAACAACAACTATGTTAAATGAAATATGAGGGGCATGATGGGGAAAAAAAAAATCAGAGTTGCTTGCTTTAAATTTCATAAATTTTGAAAAATGGATGGTGAAAAGCAGTAATAAGGTTGGTGATGAAGCTGGTATTTCAATATTGGATCAGAGATGATAGGGGGATCCTTAAAACTAAGGCAAGCTGGTGGGATAGTGAGTATGGTAAGGGGGGGG
>VXBJ01005238.1:731086-761247 GCA_013400055.1 Nycticryphes semicollaris
TGGGGGGGGGGGGGGGGGGGGTCACAAGAAATGCGAAATTAATGTGACATTGCAATAGCTGTCCAAGCAAATTTGGTATATAAGGATATGTTTGTCAAAGCCAGACAAAGGATTTTTTATAACAGAAGTGCAATATGATGAATGCCTGACAAAAGCTTTAGCTGAAGATGGGCAGGAAAAGACATATCCTACACTTGTTATATGGGAGGAACATGACTATATCGATACTGTTCAGGTGTAGTGATCTAGTGTAAAGTACCTATAGCTATGACCCAGACAGATCCTGACTGTCCACATGATTAAGGAAAGGCAGCAGGGAATACAGGAAATTAGATAAGACAGGACAAAGCAAAATGAGCAGCAATAGCTGCAAGCTGTCCATTCAGAGTATGCAGCTCAATTTGGATTTGCAGAAAAAATTACTTAACTACAGAATATTCAGTGAGAAGAAAACAGAACAAAAAGGATCTGGAAGAATGTTCACAGCGAATAGAAAAAAATGGAAAAGGAGAAAGATCCTTTGACGTATACAGGATGAATCAAATAGAAAAAGAGCAGGGAAAGGTTATATTCCCAAAACCCAAAGAATATGTTTTCAAGAAAAGCAAAGATAACATTACTGAAGACACTGGAGGAACATCAGAAGAAGACATAATATTAGTTGAACAAGTCCATAGAGGTTGTGGTAAGACTCCAGAGAGTCGCGCAAATTTGAGATGTTTAAAAGGTATCTGGACATCACCTTGTGCAACTGGCTCTTTCTGGTCCTTCTTGAGCAGGGGAGTTGGACCAGATAACCTCTGGATGTTTCTCCCAACTTCAACCATGCTGTGATTCTGTGAAAATTTGCTTACGAATACTTGAGAGAAAATGCGGAAATGGTCTCTGGAGAGTGAAAAAAATACTTTACCCAAGAGAATCCAGGGTGGGTTTAGTTAATGTGAGTCCATAACAACATGGCTAATAACACTCCAATTTATTTTTTGATAAAAAGAGAGTAAAAACACCTTTAAATGGTGACTCAAAGATTAACAAAAAAAAGCAAATGGATGGTCAAGTCAGAAGACTGGAAAGACCAACGCCCTGCAAGAACATGCAAGACTAGAGAGAATAATGAGTGAGAGATATCTGCATGTACAGAGAGAGAGAAGAAGAAAGCAATAGCTAGGTGTATGCCTGTACGGAAGTCTTGCTGTATCTTTTCTGCTCTCTGATAGAAACAGTCAACGACATATCTAAAACTAAAATTGCAAGTATGTTTAGGATGTCCTACACTTGATTTTGGAGTTAAAGTACTCAAAAGTTCAATGCAAATTAAGTAAAACTGTTTTCATTCATGTGTAATTCTTACCATTTGACTTGCAAGGTATAATCTGTGTTTGAGTTGATCCCTCTAGGCTCCCTTCACAGGCAGTAACGAGAAATAGGTACCTCTAGGGAACAACTTAGGCTGACTTATATTTGACTCCCACATTTGGATGAGATGAATTGTGTATTATCTCTATTTTTTTCCACTGACTGCAAAGGGAACCTTGGGTAACAAATTCCAACTTCAATGCCTATCTATATGATCTGCTTTTGGCCTGCAGAATCTCACCTTTAAATTGATACTTTAAACACATATTTTAAATACTCTAAAATAACTTGAGAGTTGTTCTGAAATGTCTGAACAAGTCTTATAGGCTGAAATCATAATAATACACTGGCAGTACAAATTATACCATCACCTTTGCATTTTATCGTACTCAGATACTATGTTCTGAAATAACAGGGAATTAGGAAGACCTTTATCACCATACCAGGTGGCAGTAAACTGAAACCTTATAGTAAAAGTGGGTTATTTACTTTCGTTTTGGTGATATATTTCCTTCTACTACTGAGAGTCACAGTTCTAATTCTGTTTCCTTTCATATGTATATATATATATTTACAATGCATATAAATGCATATACATTTATATACATATACTATTTATATATGTATACTATTTATATTAAGGCTGTTTCTCTCTTCCAGTAGTGATAGCAGAACCAAAAACTCCCTCAGTCATATCCCCTCTAACATCTGCTTGCCTTTTCATACATGCACATCTGGGACAATGTTCTTTAAACTTATTCACCTCTCTAACTACTTAGTCAGCCCAGAGAGTATAGGAAAATGTAATTTCATGCAAGAGAACTTGGATGGGGATTATTTCAAATAAACACGAATTATGATAGTTATAAAAATAGCAATATAATCCACCCTTCCTCTTGGGTGTGTATTTGTCATTATTCCCTCTGTATGGGTCCAAACTGAGTTTTAAAAAGGAAGTTTAGGAAAGTACAGATACCGATGTTTACAGTTAATTTGTGTTTGTGCTGCATTACTTACATACTGGGCAGAATGGCTCAGCATGGCTGTTTACATTGAAACAACACACGTGTCCAATTTATTTCCCTTTATTCAGGCTGGAGTGGCTCTAAGAATGTTTTAGCTGGTAACCTGGAAGAAACCTGAAACTATTGCAGCAGCTTTGGATTGCCAGACTAGCAGGCTACTGCCAGGCATTATGGACTCTGCTCCGCAATATGGTCTTAAGCTATTTGCATTGGCTCTGCTGCTAGGCATGCTGTCGTCTGGTCATTTCCACCACTTTTTCTTCACCAAAGAAGCAGTCTAATCCTCAGCTTTCAGCTATTACAGAGCACAGTTGTTTTCTATTTAGCAGTGAAGGGGAAAGTTGAAAGCTTAGACTGGCATTCTTTACCCTGACACTGTATAGAAGCACTTCACATCGTTAGCTCAGTATCTGCCAACACACTGGCATACTGCTTGGAAATACTCCTTACTTTCAGAAATAACAAAGCAAGAACACAAAAAAAAGTATATATTTCACACAAAATAAAGGAAGTTTTAGAGTCTGTAACATATTCCAATCTGATCCTGCAAAACCGTGAAAAATTTTCTTATGTGTCTCAAAGAAAAAAAAAGTTAGAAAATTACATAAATACAGGCTACAGGAAATCTCAAAAGGAACCTTGGATCTACCCTTAGTGGTTAGGCACCACAGGATTACTAGTCAGAAAACAATGCTCTGACACAACTCCCAAACCTCTGGCAGATAAGTATCTTTATAAAAGCCATAGAAGTGGGGAGAATGAGGTTTGCATAGTCACACTATCAAACTCAAGATCAATAGTAAGAGACCAAAAGCTGCCACTGTGTCACAGAAAAAGATCAGAAGAGATTCTGATAAGAAGGGAGACAGGTGCAATTTAGATCATCCAACAGTCCCCACTGGTGTAGTGACAGGGAAAAAATTCCTCTGGAACCTGATTCTGACAGTCACTTAATCCAGAGTGCATCAACAGGACATGTCATCGTGCAGTAGTAATAGATTTACCAGAAGAACAAGAGTTCTACCCACATCTTACTGTTACTGACTGCTATTGCTATGATTACTTTTCACCATATTTCCTCTTAAGCTCTTTTAATATTTTTTTAAAATAAGTAAATATTAGACTCACAGAAACAAAATAAAAAATGAGTTGGAAAGGATTGTGGAGGTCTCTAACACAGCTTCTTGCTGAGAGGATAGCTAACTTCAAGGTCAGATCAAATATGTTGGGGCCTTACCAGGTGTTTTGAAAGTTTCTGAGGATAGAGCTTCCCCATGGTGCCTAGATAATCTGGTGCAGTGGTTAAACCTTCTTACTGAATATAACAAAAAAAATATTACAGTCAGAATTTCTGCCACTGCTAATGTGACTTTTGCTTCTTATTTTCTTGTTGTGGCCTTCTGGGAGTAATTTGGCTGTTTTCTACTTCTGTCTTCAGGTATGAAAATTGGAAATGTAGAGATTTCCTGGAAAGGGGTGGCTATGTGTGAAATTGGACACAGTATTTCAGAACAGATCTCAGAAACACTAAAGTGGAACAAAATAATTGTATGCTATGCTTTTTATAAAGTAGCTCACTGTGCAGCCAGGCTACATACTGCAAGGACACACTGCTTGTTGAGTATCAGTCACTTCCCTATCTGTACTGATGCACAGGGTTAGTCTGTCCTGGACATAGGACTTCACATTTGTCTTCATTGAAATATGTGGTGCTTCTCCTGGTTCATTCTTCTGAAAGGTAGCCCTGCCCTACTGTGTTTTGATGCTACCTCCATAGGATTCCAGTCATGAACCAGGTAAGGCTGCATTCCTGTCCTCTTCTCCAGGTTTTCAGTGGATACATTAAACAGTATAGGTACAACAGCAACCCCTCAGGAACATCACTTGTAGCCTGGCACCAGTTAGATTTCAAACAATAGCTTGTTGTTACATATTAGAATACCTAAACTCTTTGAAATGATGCACAATTCCAGTGAGAGATTTCAACAAGCTGAACACTATCCTAAGTCAGGCAACCTGAGTAGTTTTTCATCAACTCTGCAGTCTCCCTGTGTAGTCCAGATCTGCTTTGGCTAACGTCTAACCACAATAATATGCAATAATATGATACCCTATCAAAAACCTTACTGACGTCTTATCTCTTCATGCTTCTTCTATTACCCCCAAGCTGTAACAGGTGATCCTATTTACTTCATACAACCAGATTTCTTTCTGCTCATGCTGTGTGTGCTCACAGGCATATATATTTTAATCAGAATTCAGAAATAAATCATTTAAGAACACTTGTAAAGTCTGTAGTGATGAGCATAGTTATATCACCAAACAGTTGATATCAGCACTACAGGTGCCAGAGAAGGAACTATGCAGAACTATTCCAAGGGCACTGAGGACCACAAGTCTAAAGTAATGTTTCCAAGACAGACCTATGTTTGGTATCTGTTCACCCAGTACTTGCCAAAAAAAGACTTCTTCCTTACTTTTTACTATATACTTGCCCGTAAGAATAATGGATGAATTTGCTTTCTCCAGTCTTCAGTTGAAAACTGTTTTAAACAAGCTGGTCAGCAATGTTTACAGAGTAGAGAGCACCAGCATAAAAATTAGCACTTATAACCAAACCCAAACGTACATACAAACCCACAGCCCCAAAAATACAGACACTGAAAAAGAGCAAGCAGCTGCTGAGCATTCAGTCTGTAAGAATGTACTCAGGTAGACCATATCTCTGGATTTGTACCCAGCCTGATATAGAAGAAGCATCACTGTAGAAATTGACAACTTACACCAGGAGACATAAAAAAAAAATCACTTTTATGATACTGCTGCCTAGGTTCTATCAAATCCTCAGAATGACAGGTCAACTGTGTGGCATAAAGAAAGCTAGTTTGACAGATAAGAAAGAATAGTAGGACACCCTACTAGTAGGGTAGGAAAAATGCAGCATGGCAGAGCAGAGAACAGTTATGGTTCCTGGCAGATGTGTGAAGCATGTGTTCTTTATGTGCTCTGTATGGAAGCAGGGAATGCTCAGCAGAGCTCTGAATTGTCTCAGCCAGAACCCAGACACTCTGAAATAAAAACCCAGACATTGGTCTGGCTTAAAGCATTGGAACTAAGCTGAAAACACATGTGATTACTTGTGTAGGTGACAAGAGAAACTGAAATATAAAGTACTCTAGACAGTCAATAAACCTGTCTTACAAACTTCCCTTTGTCCTCAGTGAAGTGAAGAAAAAAAACAACAACCTCAGGGTAGTTGAATATGTGTCAAAGGTTTTAGAAAAGACAAAGTTAGTTAGGTTTTCTCCCCACAAAAAAGACTGTATGTACAAAATACCCAGAGAATACTCCCAGCTCTGTACCCTAACTGCTCTTGCACACTCAGGATTTTTTGGTGCATTGTTAACATGTATTCTGTAAACTATGCTGCAGTGTTTGGATGACCAGTGACAGCTGTGAAATCTAACTTCTCTCTCTTGGAACAGCATGCTTCCCTACATAATCTTGGATGGCTCAAACATCAGAGTAATCTTTTATCACCATAAGGATGCTGACATCAAATACAGATAAGAATAGTTTTGAATGCAGACAGTTTACAACTACTTGGACAACTTTTTTTTTTACCTTTTTTTTTTTTCCCCACCTTTCAATGGAAAAAGAGGGAAATGAAAAGAATATGAAAATTGGAATTTTCTGACTGTCAACCAGTATCCCTAGTTAAGACTGTCATAATGCTACTATTGAGTAGTATCTGTGATGAGCACAATGAAAATTTACTTCAAGAAGCATCTCATAATGTTTTCATGATTGCTATAAGCACCTTTTTTAAAAAAAAAAGAGATATGTAAACATTCCATATTCACTAAATTACAGTGATGAAGTGACTTGTAAGCTGACATGAGATACTTTCCACAAATGATGATGTATGTCAAGTTTAAAAGAAGTTCCCTCAGTTTCTGTAACACTCCTTCCCAAAGCACTAGAAATCTTTGATGTTTACAGGTTATGAGTTCACAGGTTGGAAAGCACTGCTTTCACCTAGTCCAACTGCACAAAGCAAAGTCAGCTAAAACCATGCTCAGCTGGGTTTTGAATGTCTTCAAGCATGGACACCCCACAGCCTCTCTGGGTAACCTATTCCAGTGTTCAACCACCCCCATGGAAAAGGGAATTTTTTAAGTTTATATATAATTTCCTGTATTTCAGTTTGTGTCTAATGTCTGTTATCCTGTCACTAAGCACCACAGAGTGTGTCTCTGTTTCCTCTGCTTTCCCCACTGTCCTGGTTTGGGGTGGTGGTCAACTTTCTGTTCAGTGAGAGTGTCTGGCTTACACTTGTTGCTGTGGCAACCAGGGTCAGCTGACTTGGTTATTTACACCATGGAGGGGTTGCAACCAGCGGAAAGATGGACAGATCAGGTGACCCAAACTGACCAATAGGATATTCCATCTCATCTGCCATGATCAGTATAAAAGCTGAGAGAAAGAGGGGTTTCAGATGGGTCTTCTTCAAGCATCAGTCACAAAAGAAAGACACCCATTGAGGAAGATGCTGTCAGTTCATCTGTCTTAAATCTCCATCAGGGAATTCTGAAATCCAGTTCTGAGGCTGGTCTGGGACTTTCCTATTGCCTGCTGGTGACATCATCCAGGGAACTTATATGGTTTTGTATATATTTACATATACTTTATCTATTTCACTTTTCTATTATTATTAATATTTCATTCAAGTAGTTTAAATTTTTCCTAAATTCATACGTCTCTTTATCTCTCTTCTTCCTCTCCTTGAGCAAGATAATTTCTCATCTTATCATTGGCCAACCTGGAGCTTTATACCAGGGAGCCCAGCATTGAACCCTGTACTCCAAAGGTGCCTCTCCAGTGCTGAGCAAAAGGGAAGGATCACCCCACACAATCTTCAAGAAATGCTATTCTTAATGCAGCCCATGGTACTGTAGGCTCTTTTCACCACAAGAGTACATTGCTGTCTCATGGTTAACTTGCTATTTGCCAGGACCAGCACCTTCTGCAAAGTCACTTTTCAGCTGGTACAGGTGACTGGATTTATTCCTACCCTGGTGAAGGACTTTTAATTTACCTTAACTGAACTTCAAAAGGTGTTGGCCCATTGCTCCATCTTATTGAATTCTCTCAGAATGAAAGCACAGACATCTGGTGTATTAGTCTTTCCTCACTGTTTTAAGTTACTTGCTGAAAGTGCACTCTGACTCATCATAGAAGACAATATTGAAAATTAGTAGTATCTAGCATCAACCCTTGGAGTACGCAGCTAGTGATTAGACTCCAGTTGAGCTCCACGTACCCAGCCACAACCCTCTGACCGCCAGAGTTCAGCCAGTTTTCAAACCATCTTGCCATCCACTTACTTCACCCATACTTCATCTTGTCTACAAGGATCTTATGGGAGAACATATCAGAAGCCTTATTGAACTTAGGGCTGATTAAGCCATCTCATTATAAAAGACAATAACATTAGTCAAGCATGCTGACTGTGTTAAATCTCTTTCTTATCCTTAATGTTTCCAGAAGGTTTAGCTTCATCATCTTCCAAAGAAGAAGTGAGTCTGACCAACCAGTAGTTCCCTGGGTTCTTCTTCTTGTCCTTCTTAAAGATAAGGGTGACAGGAAGTGGGGAAAAAAAAGAAAAACAACAAACCCACCAAAAAAAAAAACCCAGCAACATGACAATCCAAACAAAACCAAGAACTCCCCTGGATCTCTCTATTTCCCAGCATGCTCTGTGATGGAATTCTTCCAAGTAGGTCCCTGGACTACCCACATGAATCAACATTAAGGGGGAAATAGTCTAAGGGCTGGGAACACCTAGGTAGTCTCTCCAGAGTATCCCAAAGCCAAGTCTCCAAGCAGCCCTAGAAAGCAAATCACGTTAGCAGACAGGGCCTCTGGGCAGAGAGCCTCCCACCACTATCACTCACTATTTCCTCCTGGTGCTTTAGCATGGATAAGGATCAGATCCTTTATTGTCAAGAGTTCATTAACCCTAATCTTATTCATTCTGTAGTTTCAAACCTGCAGTGTGGAACAGGAGCCATCCTCTTGGCATCAGAAGTTGTAAGCTTCCGGCCTTCACCACTACAAGAGTTTTCATTTTTCATCCTGGTAAACAGCCACTCTGGCTGTTCCTCCTTCACTGCAATTGGGGGTTCAGGCTACTAAAGCTGCACAGCCTCAGAGAAGAGCCCATCAGTCCCTTTCTCATCACCCTTAATGCTGCACAGTCTGCTGGCCTCTACCAGTGCACACTTCCTGCAGCCAAGGAGCCCGTCTACCCCAAGTGCTAGGCACCTCCAGCCCCAGGCTTGGAGAGCTGCCTCCCAGTTTGGGACCTTGGTCTGGGTCAGGGCCTCTGAAGTTACTTTGATAGTGGGCACATATGGGGCATCATGTCTGGGTGTATCTCTGGTCTTTCAAGCCCTCACACATAAAATCTGCTTCCTCTGTGACTGCATCCTAGGCTGGCACTTAAAAGGCCTCTCCCCAGCACCTATGGTGAGAGTGTCCGACCCTGTTCTGCAGTCAGCTGAGAGAGGTGCTTCAAGCCCCCTTTGATGAAGGACAGCTGAGAAAACTTGTTAGAAGATGCTGGAGGTTACAGAAAGTCACGGCCTCCTGCTGCCCTTTCTCAGGAGGAACAAGGAACTCTGGCTTTTCTTGAAGAGGTGCCTGATGATCCCAGAAGTCTCAAGAAGATCTGGAAGGTTTCAAGGCAGAACCTGGAAAGTGCCGTGGAAGCTCCTGTATATGGTGGATGCACTTGAAAAAAGGAGCTGAAGGAGGAACTTGATATTAATCTGTATCCAAGGCTGTCATCCCTACAACAGGAGCTGGCCTGAGGACACCTTAAGCTGGAAATGAACTACTTTTAGCTACGGTGATAGATGCTTGTTCACGCTGTAAAGCAACCACCAATTCTTGGCACAAATCTGCCTCTTTTCAGGCCTAGGAGTAGGATTTACCTAAATAGAGTTATCTTGCAAAATTTATACCCAAACTTACCATGTTGTTAGTCACTCCTTTATAGAAGTTCCAGAACTTGCTACATCATAAATAATGTGTCTCACCTGACAGTGAGGCAAAGATGGTCTGACAGACTGAAGGCAGTCAGAGGGCAGCAAAGGCAGTTACATAGATGGGTAATTACAGAAGAAATAAAGCAATAAAATCAGCCTTGTGATGCATATTTCCCCAAGCAACAACAGAGTGCTGGAAGCTAAAGGGGATATCGTGGTAAGAATGGTTAGGAAAGTAAACTGGGCCGGCTTTTGCCTCAGAAGTCCACATAAAATTTGTTGCACCTCCATGATGATACTCTTCTGGTATTGTTTGTGCTAAATACCAACTCACTTCCAGAAATTTAGCAAGCTGATTCAAACCTGCCATGTGTTTGCCCAATGTCCTGAGACTTTGCAGCGATGTACAAGTTAGATTGCATGCCATATTGTGTAAGTTCTTCTGCAATCACAAACCACTTTTTTCCACTGGGAAAGCGAATCTGGCCATGCAGAAACATTGAGTCTCAAAGACCATACTGCAGAGTAGTAAGGGATTTCCACTCACCACGCATGTAGCAGCACATGCATGAGGGAGGAGCAATCATCTAGTTTGGTTTTGTGGATTCATTTCACCATTAACACTGATTTCTGTATTTGGGTCTAGTGCAGAAGAAAAATGCCAAATATTGTGCTAGCTTAAATATTGTGTATTATGTGACAACCAACTCTATGTTGCGTTAATCACAAAAACAGTGTCAAACATCTTCCTCAATCTGACTTGCAAGTCAGAAAAGTTAAGAGACTCTCATGCTATAAGGTCTACCAGAACTGCTGGTGCTCAGGTCCTGTAATTCCTGGGTAAACAAAGCAAAAATAAGGAGGATGAGAAGCAATTGAAATTATAAATGATTATTTATAGGTCTCTAGCATGTACATGAAATCCACAATGTCAGAATGATTGAGTTGTCCTTGATTTTTGTATTGCTGTTCTGTTCTAGAATGGCAGCCTGCATGTAACTTCAAAAAGAAGTATTTCTCCTTTTGAATCTTGTGCTGTCAAATGTGTAATATATGCATCTTTAAGGCTCCTCAGTCCTTACAGGAATTCTGTTTATATTAAGGTTGAGAGGTTTGAAGTGCTTTCTTGATGAATGACTGCAGGGCAGTACGTCCCTTCTTCATCGGGCGGCTGTGGCAGTGGTCTGGCACGTCCGGCTGCAGTGAGTCCCTGGCAGTCTGCAGGGTGATGGGAGGGCTGGGGAAAGCCAGAGAGCAATTCTCGCTGAGGAAGTGCCAAAAACCACTGAGTGCTCACTACCGATGAGAGAAAAACTTCATGCCCAGTTTCTGTGGATGACGAGTGACATGATCACCCCTTAACTGAGGAAGTTGAACAGCAGTAGCTACCAGCTTTTACAGGCTGTACCTGAACTGTGCTTCTACACTGCTGAGAAACAGAAAGTAGGTTTTAACAAATTAAGTTGGTCTCAGTGTCAGTCCGCTGAGGTAGAGCCTGCAGTATTGACAGCTCTAGCTAACAGTCCTGCCTCTCAACTTGCTGCAATTGGTGTGCTGTGCTGGAAAATTAGTTGTCACCCATGTATCTTGTATCAGTTATCTGTCTTTAAAGGAGTTCATAGGGTTTTTTACTACATCCCAGACAGAGATGCCTGCCTTTCAGACTGTATGCAACAGCTAATCTCTTGTATGGGAAGCTAGCTACTACTGCATTATAAATTAATGCTAAGTGCTGAGCATTCACATCTGTTGTTAACACCATTAGAAATTGCAGCAAAATCATCCAGCCATGAAAAGTTCCCCAGTTAAAGGCTTGGAAAGTGTTAGCTGTTTTTTGTATGTATTTTTATTCTCCCAAACTCAGGCTGTTAGATCCACCTGAGCTACTGATCTCCATCCTATACCCACACTGGGCTGTTACACTGGAGTCAGTCACTGTAGCAGAATACATTCAGCCTGAAAAAGAAATAAGGATAAGAGATGCCTGAGAGGAAATAGGTCTGAGGAAATAAGGATGAATATATAAAATTTGCTCCTGAGCATAAACAACTTGCTGTGCACCAGAGCCTCCTTCAAATATCCTTTATGATCAACAGCAGCGCCAAGCAGCTGGGTAACAGAAAGTGTATTCAAGGGAAGGAAAACAGCTGCAAGAAGCAGAAGTTACTGAGGACCCATTAGTGAAATCTGGACATTGGTCCAGAGGTACTTGGCATAAAGATGCCTTACAGTTTGTATAAATGTAAAAGACATAGAAAAAGCAGCTCTGTCCAGTAATGTCTGAATACTCAGGAGCACAGAGGTTATCTATGGAAAAAAAGGGGCAGTCAGTAAGGACAGCCAAATGAGATTATATGAGACTTTTCACCTCCCTTCTTTGCCCTGCTCAATTTAACAAGAATTAGGCAAAAGCAAGAGTTTCATAGGTTTGTGTTTATATATATATGTGTATATGTATGAATGAAAGAAAAACCCTCATGACAAATATTACTGCCTTCTACTGCTATGAGGCCATTGTTTCAAGGCACTGGGGCTTTCAGTAGCCCAATCTTTCTCATCCATGTCTTTACATTTGTTTGTCAAACTCCCCTCAGAATAAGTGACACAAACAGAAGTTAAAAAATAGTTTGAAAACTAAAGGAAGTGTCAGACTAAGCATCAAATCCCTTTTCTAGGGCAGCACTGAATTAAGAGCTGAGAAGAAACAAAGTCCTAGGATTTTCTTAATTCTCCTGCTAGAGATGTGCCACTTGTTTGTGTTCTCCCCAGACACAAGCTGATGTGTTTACAGCCTAACCATGGAATACTGAACTACTATAAATCTACTGTGATGGTATTTTCAGAGGCAAGGACAAGTACTTCTTGTAATGTTTGTGAAATACTCTGTAAGTGCAGAATGCATAGACACTCATTTTACACCAAATATAAGGAAGTTCTTAAATGTATTTCTTTCTTACATGGCTTTAAATTACACTTTAGCTATTTCAAATCAAACATCTAAGGCAAAAATGATGAGAGCTATGAATAAAGTTGAGTTTTCAGGTGAAAATTGGTTCATCAATCAGGGAAACCTAATGTTGATTTACAAAGCTCCAGATAAATTGCTACATCCATATCTGAGAGCTTCAAAATAATTGCAAGTACTGATACTAAAATGTTCTGGCAATCAGAAAGCTAATACTAAAGATTATCAAATGCTGCTGAAAGTGGCAGAAGTTGTAGAAATTCCTTCAAGAATGGGATGTTGTCTTCACTGAGATTGCATCTGCAGTCTTGCAGATAGCATGCCATACTTTTTCTGCCTATTTCTAAACCTGTCAGGAAACACGGAAAGAAACTTATTTTTCCAGCTAAGCAGGTATTGGAGATTTCCAATTGACCTCAAGCTCTATGCTGACATAATACAGCTTGCAGTTAGCCTTCAAATTCTTTAGAGACTTGTATATATTTTTAAAATGTGTTTTATGGCATAAGTGGCTAAATATATAGAATTTTATAGGAGTACATATGTGTGTGTGCAGCCTGGTTAATCTATTATAGAATACACTGAACTCAAGTTTTATGCTTGTATATTGGCTTAGAAGTGCATTCAAATTTCTCTTCAACCATTACCTCCTTCAGATGTTATTTTCTCTGACATTTTTTAATAAATGTATAAGCTATTTCTAATCTATCCCTTAATATAGTAAGTTGGAACACTTTTTCTTATTGCATAAAACAACCCAAAAAGTACTACTTCTATCAATCAGTTTAGTTCTAAATAATTCCTGTTTGAACAATTTTTTCTTCTTCTGGATTGAGGCATTAGTTGTGAAAATCCTATATGGGATAAATTTTCTTATAAGGTAGCACGAGATCAAAGTGCGTTTCTATAATAGTTTATTTTGGTGAGTCTAGAGAGAATTGTTTTCTTTCTCCCTCATTCCTCCAGATTTTCTCTGGACAAATTAATTTTCTAGGAACCTAAAAGAACCTCATTCTCTCTTAGTATCCTACTTTCTGTCATATGTATCTGTAGTTTCTAGTCAGAGCTTCCAGTGTTTTCATTCCAAATACAGGTTTTGAGATTTTATTATCTCACATTGACTGATAGCTAGCAATAAGGAATACTCAAAACAATAATTTGACGATTCTAATCCAAATCAATCCCATCCATACTATGCATGTCGAACCAATAATCTGTTGTCTTTTTTTCTATAAGCACAATGTGTATGTTAGTATTAGAACAGATAAAGTGCAAACTGACACCACCAGAGCCAGTTGCATTGCTGTGTTGGCTGCACATGGGCAGTACTGCCAGTAGCAAGCAGGAGCTCAAGGAGATGCAACATCCTGGAGACAATACCTCGGATTCAGATCTAGCTGACCAGCAAACCGGGAGGAATTAATTCTGAATGCAATATCATACCAGTACCATTTACATGACTGCAGCATCACAACTGGGTTAGGCTGGTCAAAGTCAACCAAAGCGAAGTTACCCCATTTGCCTCCTTTGTGCCAGCTGTAGCTCTTGTGTGCTTGGGTGGGGAGCCAAAGCAGTTTTAGATAGAGACTGGCTGCAGGGGATCCAAGTGACACAAGGATAGAAGGATTATCATCAACTACATAATAAATACAAAATCCACAAAGAGCTTCATGCTCCTTGGATCACCTGAAATGGGATTTTTCTCTCTTTTTTTTTTTTTTTTTAGAAACGTAAGGGTTTTTTTGTTGATAATTTCTCTTTCAACTATGTAAATTATGAACAAGGATGGAAAACTTAGCAAGTTAAAAAAAAGACTTTATGTATAGATACATTTGTATACAGAAAGTCATTTTAGTGACATAGTAATAAATGCCTCTCCTTAAATTAGGAAGTAGTTCTGATTATTCAGAGCCAAACAACGAAAGAACTGAGGAATATGCTATTTCCTCAGAAACTTTTTCTTATCTTTGGTCTGGATCTCGTCTGAGACTACTGGCAGTGAAAAAATCCCCTTTCCCCACCTCTGTCCCTCTCCCGCCCCATTCCCCTAAATTATTTCCTGTATATTCTTTTCAACATCTTCACAGTGAATTTTATCTTCACTACGGTTGAGTCTTCTACATCATGAAAAATATTTTCCTTCCTGTTCTTTTAAGTAAAGTATGTATCACTGTGGACATGCTTGGTAGCTAAAATCAAAGTCAGAATCTGAAAAAAGAAACAAAGTTACATTTTGTAGTACTTCATTAATGTCATGGACCAAATTCCTTCTTCCTCTCAGATGCAGAGTGCAATTCAGAACAGAATTTGACTTAGTGTTCGTAGCATATAAACTACATGTTAAGAAAAACATGACTTTTCATATTCAGAAACATCAAGTACCAAGCTTTCAGTAAGTACGTATATAAACAGTTGGGAATAATGACAATGCCATTTTGAGTTAAAATTTTTCTTAGGGGGGGAAATAAGCCTACTTTAGTCATTCCAACTTCAGAAGAGCCATCATTCATTCATGTCTATGCATCTGCTTAAAATTTAGCTGTTACTAAGTCTTAAATTTTCAGGGCCTTCCCTTTAACAGGATGATTTAGAGAATTCCACATGCACAAGGCTGTTAACTGGCTGATAGGTTCTGGCTTGACTGGAATAGTCCATTTACCTAAGTGAGTGTTTTTGATCCAAGGTGAGAGGACCGCCCAGAAACAAAATTCAAGATCTAATGAAATTAAGCTTGTACACGGATGACCTTTACCTGACAATCCAAAGAAAAATGTCAGAAGGTTATGCAGTAGAGCAGAAGTTAATGAAATCAAAATAAGAATCAGTAAAGCTGTTAAGGACAAATAGATTCAAAATTTCTCTTGCTGTGTTTAACCACGTCAAGCAACCCTGGTAAGGACTCAGACCCGATATACATGTAAAAATGTAATCAGATTTCATAACAGTTTGAGGGTTTACTCATTTCCACAGACAAAAGACCCCAAACAAACCAAAGAAAACAACACTAAACCCCTTTCTTTTTCATTTATATTTACTGCCTGATTCAGACTTTTAAAAATTACCCATTAAATCTTGCCCTTTTATTAAAAGGTACAATATGAATAAAAATAGTTCATTTGAAGTATTATCTTGAGCTATCATTTCAAGTTTCTTAGCTTTCTTAGACACCACGAAAGGTCAATTTATCTCCATTACTTGGAAAGGAACATAGAGTGTCTGAAAGGCTCTTAGGAGCTTTAAAGATGAGGTGTCACCGCATGGTAAGTGGCAAGATGAAAGCACATCTTTGGTTTATTTTGATATGTATTCCTGACCTGCAATGTAATACTACAAGATTTTAAAAACTTTATTTTGAATTATCAGCTCAAGTGTGCCTGTTTTTGATGTCCCAAAAGCACTTCTCCTCTTGTCTGGCAATATATAGACCTTCCCACATTCCAATATGTAAACCTTCCCCCATTTCCTTCTGAAAAATATTATATGATATTGTCACAAACAAAACTTTTTATATTTAAGTATCCCTTAGAGATGAAATTCAGAGAGTTCAGACCTGCCACAGAGCCAGCTGTATTTACCAATTGACAATAATATAAATTTCTTATGTTAACCACCAGGGATGGTTTGGAAGCACTGAGGTTTTAGGTGATTATATGAGCATAACATGTTTAGGCTGGGTTTGACTTTCAGTTGGGAGGAAAGGTTTAGAAAGTACTCCTGTTATAGAGAGTTTTGGTACTTCAGATTTTTTCAGTAAGTAAACAGAATGGAATTATGGTAAAATGAAAGCAGGAAACCAAACCATTAAATATGTTTTTCACCTTTAAAAAAAAAAAAATTAAAAAAAAATCTACGTTTGATTTACATTTGCGATTGCAAGTTTAATGAGTTCTCATTTTAGCCAGACTACTAGAGGTGGCAGGTAAGGTTTTCTTGGATAAACTAGATAAAAGTTTTCTTAAATACATGAAAGTGTGGCCTTCACTAGTTTAATGCTCAAAGTACCTTAAGTTCAGTGCATATTATGTCAAAAAAACAAATGTCTTGAAGGAACCTTAAGTTAACCTGATTACATCATTTATCTCCTGAGGGTCATTACAGAGATAAGGTAAACCGCTCTAAACCCAAGTAAACCACTGCATTTGTTTTAAAACAATGCTGCAATATATGTCAGAGATGAGTGAGAAATCATTATTTTCTGGAAAATCAGGAAGATTTGAAGCTTACTAAGTTAATGCAAATAAGTCTAGAGTTTTTAGCCCCCTATTGGCTTACATTGCAATGACAGTTGGCGCTCAGTTAAATATTACTTTTGCAGGGACCAGGAAGGAAACTTTCAGGATGCCATATTTCCACAGGGTATTCAGGTCTTTAAATACTGGTGGTTGAGCTGATTAATGAACACATCTGTACATTAAATTCTCAGAGGTTGTTCTGAGGATGGCTAAAACCAGAAAGTGTTGGGAATCCACTTAGAAGGTTTAAGAATTACAGCTCAAAATCTAAAGCACACCAATTTGCTTAAGAATCTGAATAGAAATATTTGAAACCAGATTGCTGCCACCGAGCCTTTCATGCTCAAAGTTATAGAATTTGCCAATTTAAGAAAGATTTAATTTATAAAATAGAGCCACATTGTGCACTGTTCAGCCCAAACCACATGATAAGCATACGGGATAGGGTTACATTTTCTTTTTTTGTTTGTTTTCTTTTTCTTTAATATATCCTTAGTCTGCTTTTACTTTGTGTGCGACCTCATCACTTACAACAATCAAGAAATACACAAACATTTCCAGTAGAATAAGTGGGTGATTGGGGCACTCGATTATATTCCTGATTGTTAAAGTAAAAGAAGTACTTGAAATTCCAGGTCATGCCAGTATCTGAGTGGGTTTGAAAAACACTGGTCTGCTGCAAGGAAGCAGTATGAAGAGTTAACCCCGTTTCATTCGATAAAACCAAATTAAGAGTATAACAATTTGCATTTTTGGTAATGATTTCATGGCTTGGATGACTTCAGATATGTTAGAATAAAGTTATTTTCCTTTTCAAATAAACTCTAGTTTAATTCACCTTGTTCCCTTGTTGCACCTCATATTCTCAGAAGGCAAAAGAAATCTGATGGGAAGGTGGCACACAGGGTTTTAAGAACATTTTCCCACAGCTCAATGGCTTATGAATCATAGGTTATCTTATCAAGCACCATTCTGCATTTGAGCCCAATTCAGGTTTGAGATATGACGAGCCCAGGAGCCATGAAAATCAAAGAAAATAGTCTCTCCAGAAGCTGTACTGTGATTTTGATACAACCAGCCCTTTTTAAGTTTCATTTTTATCTAGCTTTATTCTTACTACAAAAATAATATTTTCAGATCTCAGGCTGAATGAATTACTGAAATAAGATTTTTTTTTCTTTTGAGTGCTTCCTAGCTTGTCCAGTGGTCAGATAAATCCAAACAGACTGATAAATTAGCTGACCACATGCTTTGCAGCGAGAACCTTACCTTTACTTACTTTACATTCAAAACATGTTTACACAGTCTCTTTCAAACTTTGATGACAATATCAAAAACTGAAAAAAAAAAAAAAATCTATTTCTTATTCCCTCACTGAGTTAAAGGTGATGCTTACCTGTACAGTGGTAGCTCCAGAGAAACACAAATTTATACAAACCACAAGATTAATCTGAGAAAAAAACCCCAAAACCCACATAAGTTTATTAGACAAAGCTTCACACAGGGAGCAAGCAGCGTCATGGGTCTGCAAGGCTCTTTTCTGGGACAGGTAATACATAGGAAATAGGGAGAAGCTATAAATAAAAGCTTGTCCTTGAACTGAAATTCATACCTTGATCTTTGCAGTTGAAGGGCAATTCTACAAGCTTACTTGGCATTAATGTTTCTTATTGGATATTAAAATATAGGATGCTTTGTGAGGCCACACTTGAGTATTGTGTCCATTTCTGGTCACCTCAACACAAGAGAGATATTGAGGTGCTGGAGCAAGTGCAGAGGAGGGCAAAGAAACTGGTGGAGGGCCTGGAGAATAAATCCTATGAAGAGCAATTGAAAGAGCTGGGACTATTTAGTTTGAGGAAGAGAAGCTGAGGAGAGACCTCATCACTCTCTACAAATACTTGAAAGAATGTTAAAGAGAGGTTGGTGCTGATCTCTTCTCACAGGTAATTAGCAATAGAACAAGAGGGAATGGCTTCAAGCTGCAACAGGGTAGGTTTAGGCTGAACATTAGGAAAGAATTCTTCACAGAAAGAGTGGTCAGACATTGGATTAGGCTGCCCAGGGAGGTGGCTGAGTTGCCATCCCTGGATGTGTTTAAGAGTCATTTAGATGTGCTCTTGGGAGATTTGGTGTAGAGGAGAAATTTGTAGAGTAGGGCAGATGGTTGGACTTGATGATCCCAAGGGTCTCACCCAACCTGAATGATTCTATGTTTATATGACTTTGTAGGTCAGGGTGTTACTTACCTTGATCCATTCTCATTTTCAACAAGTGACAACAGTTGTTATCTTTAAGACCCTTATGCAAAGATTTTACCCTGGTGTTTTGGACTACTAAAAAAGAAAAAGGAATAAAACAAAGTATATGTATTTAGGGAAAGAAAGAACTGGTCATAACTATGTTACTTGTATATTCTGTAAATTTTTTCTGAATTTTTTAGGCTTTTTTCCAGAGTGAAGAAGCGTTAGTAGAGAAAGAAATGCTACACCGAAGTTGCTCACAAAAATATTTGCTTAATGCCAATGGTTCAATCAAATCTAGTTTGTGTTTTGAGGAAACGGTTCAAAATCATCATTCATTTAACTCCACCGTTTTCTTTGGTACTATGGCAGAAATAAGTTACTAATTTCATTTACTAAGTGGCACATGTAGTTACTATACTGCCACATCCTGAAAACATTCCAAATGTTCATACTGTAGGATACCGAGATGCAAATTCATTTGGGACTGATGATGATCATTCATGGGCTGGCTCTGATCCCTTTATTGTTGGTGACAGAAAGAAATTATTTAAGTAGACATAAAATTCAGGCTTTTATACTGCATCAGCCTTCAGTCTTATGCCTTCTCTGAACCTCACCACCCAGAGAATAAACAAGACATTCCTCTACACGTGAAATTAAAAGGAATTATCTTTGTTTCTTCTTTTTTTTTTTTTTAAAGTATTTTTAATATAGTTTTTGCTTAGCTTTAAAGTCAAAGATGAGTGTTCTTTTTTTTTTTTCCCACACAGTTGATAGAATTAGTTTACTTTCAAAAAATTTGGTTTATATGGGAAGTAATTTGTACATTTATTAAATGCTTTTTCTTTCTTTCTTCATACTACCGCTGCCAAGAGTGGCATTAGAGTTTGAGATTAGAGCAATTCATTGTAAAAGCTGCAGATAATCGAGAGAACATCTTTAGAACTACAGTCTAGGTCTATATATATAATGAGGTATGACAAGTTATCAAGGTAATGCGATATGTGCAGCTGAGGGAAAAGCTGAGGGAAAAGATGAAAAACTACAGTAGTTTGAGGAATGTGAAAATTCTGATGTAGGAAGCATTAAGTAAACCCAGTGTACTGTAAAAATACTTAACTAGAGAAAATACAGGAAACATTTACTTAAACAGTAATGTCTCCTCTATAGTAAAATAATATGGAACATAAAAAAACTTTCTAGAATTAGTGTAACAATAGAGCAGATTCAGAGTAAATTTGAGCTCAAATACAATTTTTTTTTCCTTCATCATATTGCAGAAATGTCCCTGGGAGTATGGCTTTTTGCTCCCTTTGTTTGTGCAACAGAAGCTGACTTGCTCTAGGTCCCAGACTGGATGTGCTACCATAAGAAGCAGCAAACTGAAATAATTTGGGAAAAAAGTAGTCCCAGAAAATGAGAGTAAATGAAGGTACCTAACTCAGAGATACTTTATTCGCCTCTTGTACTTATGCATTGTTCTCTGTAGATATGTCACCATTTTACTATTTTACTATAAACACAGAACAAATCATATCAAAGACTTAAACAAAGACTGTACAAAAAAATCATCTATAATGCAGAGCTACTAATGAAACTAGCTCTCTTGATTCTGCTAAACCACCTTTCTTAGCTAGTCTGTGTCAATAAGTGTTCAATATCTGGAACACCAGTCATATGACAGCAAAAATAGGCAAAATACCCCCACTGAAAGGATATGCTGGGATTAGACAATCGCACAATGGTTTGATGTGTGGTAGCTGAGTGGAGGAGGGGGATTATTTTGCCAGCTGGAAAGAAATGGAAAGGAAGTTGAAAAGTATGAAAGGGTCCAGGGATGAAGGAGAGAAAAGTTAGCAGAGGATAGCGTGGATTGAAGCTCAATTGAAAAATCTCTAGTCAAAAGAGGAAAGCCTTTGGATTGAACATCTAAAGAAGGCAGAGAAGGAGTAGTTAAGGTATTAAAAAAGCTTTGAGGTGCTATTAACATCTGTTGCCAATTAGGTTTGGGTTTAGAATTAAATTTTTGGTGGATGAGGTTAAGTCCAAAGGAAAAACTAGCCACAAATGGTGTCAGAGTACCTGCAAATCTCCAGCTGAACCATGAAGACAGGAAGCCCTCATCCCCAGATTCTTTTTCACTGCCAGGACAAAGTAATGCCTTGTGCACGATAATATCATATATAGTTCCAAATACATTTCTAGTTCATTAAGCTTCCTAAAAAATGAGAACAGAAAACAAGGTCTAAAATTTGCTTTAGAAGTAAAAAAAAAATAAATGGTTTATTCTGATTTTTGTTGCTGTTGCTTTAATACCTTGTGCATACTTGATGCATGAAAGTGTGATATTTGTAGTTTATACTGGCTTGGTTTCTTTTGTTCCGTTTTCTCTGTTTTGGGTTTTTTTTTTGTGGTTTTTTTTTTGTTTGTTTGTTTCGTTTTGTTTTGTTTCTGTGTTCTCCTCAGCACTATGGAAGAGAACAAATCCCTTCAAATGAAGAAATCATTCTCTGAAATGCAAAGCAAAAGCTGACTCACTTTGGAGCTTGCTATTCATGAACTGTACTTTCAAAGTACCTACCCCAGCTAACTCACTTTTTAAGTATTAAGCATAGTCCATAAATTTAGTTTCAAAGTTTAAATTTACAATGGTCTCCATTCATAAAACTATCATGGTATGTTTTCTAAGAACATTTCACATTAATGTGTAAAATGCTTCCAAGCTGAGTAAAAGCTGAGCTGTTCATACATATTGAAGCTTCCTCCTTTATAGACAGATGGTCAACTTGCCATTGGACTCTTGGAGAGAAGGCGAGGGAAAGCATTAGCTCAGAAGTGCCAGACTACAATGAAACTTGTTCATAAAGAACTGATCTATGCTCTTCTCTGTCTGTTCAGAATTCATTTTAAGACCATGACCTAACAGCCATTGAATGCAACAGGCTTCAGTAGGAACTGGAACATGCCATATGTCTGAAAAGGAGCACTTCTGTGGCATGCAGCAACACTGCTTGTGAGTGGGAGTTAAGAGTGCATGGCAGAAGGAAAGAAATTTCTATCCTACTATCCCTTTTGCTACTGTATTGAAAAATATAACTATGCCTTAAAAAATCTGTATGTTGGACTAATTCTAAGCTGATAAAATTGCTTCAGTTGTGACTTCTGTAGATCTACAGGGAATCCCAAGTTATTTGTACCATGATCCTTTTTATTAAGCAGAGTAGGAAATGTACAGTGTAGATAGGGTAAAGTTTATCACATAATGGCATCATTCCAGTTCTCCTCCTGCACTGAATTTCTTGGGGTTTACTGGCTTTTTTTTTAATTAATTTCCTGTAATTTTCTTATAACTGGTTAACGCTTCTTTTGTCTTTTTTGGGGGGAGGTGAAAATTTTACATAAAAAGACAGAAGACACTGGACAATAATTGTAGAAACTTAAATTGAAAGAAGACATGCAAATGTGTCCATTAGACTCCAGATTTCTATTCACGCAATCACAGTGGAAATACAAGACTTGTAAAATGTAGTATACCAGATAGTACCAACATAACTCAACTTTAGAAATTCTAGTGTAGATCATTATTTTTCATCTTCCCTCTGATCAAGTAAAATTAAAATGTCTTCTTTGAATAGACTACCCACATTGTTGGCCACAACCAGAGATGGAAAAAAAGCTTGACTTTAACCCATCTAAATATACCATGATAAAAAACAGTAGCTTTATAAATTTTGTGGTGGGTTTCTTTTAGATACAAACTGTAAACTCTATCATTATGGTTTTATGAGGATTTGATAAATATGAGAATTTTAATAAATTATAGCCTAAACTGTCCCAAAAAAATTAGTACTTCACAAGAATACACTTCTGGGAATGAGCTGTAGAAGTCTGCAGGGTACTGTTCCCTTGCCAGGCCAGTGGCTTTTGAAAAATGACACCAGGGCCATCCATTTCTAATGGGAATGACTGTCTCATGATGAATTTATTTTGTGTGCTTTTTTTTGGGTTTTTTGTTTTTTTTTTTTTAAAAGCCTGTAATAAAATGTACTTCATTTTGCCGTCTAATAGACTCCTGTCTTCAGTGTCTTAGAGGAACACAAGATAAATAGTGCTCATAGTAGCATACTTAATACTTGCATTTATTGCTTTTTCCCCCTTAGAGAAAACTTTCTAGATTGTCCTTTTTAAAAATTATGATTCTGATGGGAAAGTTTTAGTCCTCACTTGAATAGTGATATTGCGGTTTATCTTACATACTAATTAAGAAAAGCAGGAACGATTTTCTAGTCCAGTCTACTCCACTCTGGCTTAGTCCATTCTATTTTATGAAAGACAGTTTTCATAATCTTGTTCCTAATACATCTTCTAAATAATACTGGTGATTCCAACAGCAAAATTACCCCAGTAGTAAAGAGAAATATCTTGGTGATGCTTTGCCTATATGGTAGACAAGGGATCTGGCAGAAAAATGCAAAATGACAGGAAGAAAAGTATGTGTAACAAGAAGTTTTGATGATGGGGTTTTTTAACACATTCAGCAACATACGCGCGCTAGAGAAGAAAGAGAAATACATCTTCTTAAATTGGTGATGGCATTTCTTACGGTCAAAAGAGAGTTGAGACATAAATCTGTCTGCACTTAACAGATACTCATTATTCTTAGATTCAGACTCAGAAGGCCTGAAAGCTCTCTGTCCCGATACTCAATATTTGATTTTATCTACACAGCACCTTCAAGTTCCTTCATTCCTCTTTTAAAAGCACCTTTTCGTGGTCTTAATCTTCTTCCATTCCCTAAAGTTTATAGTGTCTGTCACATAATCAGCATTTAGAAATAATGATGCAGCTTAGGCCCTAGGGAAATATGCAATTCTTTTTTTATTTTTTAATGCATATGCATGAACGTGCTTGTATATGTATATGTGTCTTATTTACTGTATTGAATTAAAATAAGATTATCACAGCAGTTAGAGGAGAGAGAGATCTATACTCTTCAAAGCCCTCTTCCCTAAAAGGCAATATATTGTCTCCCAAACAGAGGATAGATTAGTCAGGAAGTTATTACATTCCATCTGAACAAAAACATTCTCACAGGCTTTCTTATACAAAATGCCATTCCTGCTTTTGCTAAATATCATTTTGGTTGAATCTTAGTACACAGCCATTTGTCATTTTAATGCAAAAACTCTTTGCTGATGATTTTATGTACATGGAGAATGTAAGAGATTTTGTTATTTGAATTAGTGCATTAATGTGCCTGGAGCTACTTTAATGCTTTGCTGGCAGACTACCTTTAAATTCTATATATTTTTTCATCATTGATCATAATGGTTTTGCCTGTCAGGCATGGATTTTCCAGAGTGATTGACAAACTTTTTCATGTGCAATATGCACAATTGATTTTTCTATAGCTTCATTGTAACCATTGTACATCTATTTTTCTTCTGATCTGTATACAGAAGCAGTCTAAACTTCTGGACTGTTCCTGACTGAACAAGGCCTCTAAGTGCACGCTCAGTTTGAAGTAGAGGCTTTGGTTATATTTTTTCTGTGCTCTATATGAGTTTTCAGCTATGAATTCCAAAGTGCCAAACTGTACTCTAGAAAATGATTCTGCCCTTGTTTCACTCAGTCAAATGCAAAACTCTTCTGAGACCAGTATTCCACATAAAAACCACACTCTGCTGTGAAAGCAAATGACAGAACTAGTTTCCATTTAGCACTGCAATAACGTGAACAAATGTAGATGAATGGTTAATTGGTTCAAAATGAAGCAATATTTGAAAATTATTATTTTTTTTATTTTTCATTCCACAAAAAAAATGTTTTCTATTTTGATTTTTTCTTCTCCTACCTTTCAGAAAACGAATTTTTAAAACCGAGTGAGCATTTCACTTCATTCTGAGTTCTGATTCATTCCTAAATGGTAAAGTCAGATCTTATGCAGGAGTTTTCCTTCACTGGCCTTCCTCATCCACGAAAAAACTTTAGAAAGTGTGAAAGAAAATTATAACTCAACTACCACAGTCATTAATCAGAGGCTGTTTTAATTTGACACACATTTTGACACCTTAAGAAATATATGGATTAACAAAATATCAGAACTATGAAACATACAGATTGGGAGCTCTTTGGCACAGTAATCCCAAGATTTCACACACTGAAATGTCTTACATTCATTAGAGTTACTCTCAATTTACCCTCCTGCAACTGGAATAGAAAGACTAGTGGAAAATGACTGTTCACTTAGAAACCTAAAGAGTTATGAGAAGAACAAGGAGTGAGAACATTGAAATACGTTCCTTTACAAGACTTTTTACTAAGGATTTCACTAAAGAGTTTTTAAAAAATTGTTCTATTAAGACTTATTACGATGATTTTGGATACCAAATTAAAGTCACTAAATTGTAAAAGGAGGATTTCAGCCTTACTTTCTGTGAAAATCAGAATACAATCCTCGCTGCTGATGGCTCCAAAATGTTTTAAGGGTGACAATCCCCACCGCTTCATTCACACTGAGTCCTTGTCTTTCTCCTAAATTTATGTGATAACTGAAGAATAGACTGATTCTCTTTGATGTCACGTATCTTGTGCTAAATCGGTTGTGGATTGTTTTTATAAAAAAGTTCATCTTAAAAACTATGTTTATTTTCTAGTCCATTTACTTTGGATACCATTTTACTGATTTATAGTCTTCCTAACGGAACTTATAGCAACGGCATAGGTGTAAAATTAAGACTGTGAAATAAAATATTCTAAAATGAGACAAAACTTCTGTATGTCTGTTTTACTGGAATCACCTGGAATCTCCTGGGAGCCAGGTAAGAAAAAAACTTTGCATTGACCTAAAAGTCATTGCTATGCATAGGATATATTTTATTTTAATTTAAACTATGACAAATTGCTTAGTTTACTTGTTTGTGAACATTTTGAGGTGTGCCAATAAAAATCAGCTGGAAAGAGTGGACTGCTTGTTTATCTAAGAGCCTGGAGCCGTGTTCTTCATTATTTATATTCCATCAGCATTTGTAGTATCATAGTGGTTCTGAGTCTCATGTGCTAGACTGCACAAACCCATTAGTAGATATGGGCTACATCCAAGAAGTTTACCCTTGAATTTGAGAGCTGGTGGAATAAATTTAATGAAAAAAACCCACCTAGTTAGGGTTATAAGTATAATGTTCAATTATTAAGAATTGTAAGATTTTTCGAGTACACAATGCTGGATTAAATCTGTATTTATGGGAACTCTCTTCAAGTGCTGTAGAAACGGAAGATACTGGCTCAGTAGGTGGCACTGTTCCCTCAAAATCAGTATGAAACTTTTATTTGGACAGGTATTTTGAGTATTGAGGTAGAAAAAGTTTTCTGTTGAAGATCTTCAAAATTCTGTATCTAACCACTGCACTGTGGTCATTAAAGATATTGTGCTTTTAGGAAAAGGTGGATCATTTTGTCTTGCGATGTAGATATCAAAGCAGTGGGAGAAAAGTATATAATTTCATTTTTCTTGCACGTATGATATTTCTTCTCATTTCTTGTCCTTAACTTTTATGTATTCCTGTTTCTCAGTAGGTTGCTTTCATTAACTAGGCAAATTTAGTGAGAAATATTTCATATCTTTTTTCACTAAAGCTTGCTGTTCCATTCTTTGATTAATAATAAATAATATATTTTTAAAAAGGGCCTTCTGAAGTCAGACCAAAAAAATTCATTCGGGAAGAACTTAGATAGCCTAATAGGATTTTAAGAAAAATAATTTGTGCACTAGAATTTTTAAATACATATCAATATAAAGTAGAATGATTAATTAAATTTCTGAAAATGTAACACTCCAAAATATTCAGAAAGCACTTCAAAATATTAAATCTCTAAGAAAATAGAGTATTAAAACTGATGAAAATGTCTGTACTTGAATACATCACTGACAGATTCCAGTTGTTCCAGTACTGTAGACTCGAAATAAGAAGACTGCTTATTTAAGCATTCATCAGGTATCTACATTCAGAATTATAATTTTACAAATCAGAGAGTTGGAAGCAGCTTTTGTAAACTTCCTTGCAATTCCACTGTACAATACTGTTTCATGGTTTAATCAGACATTTCTAATGTTGAAAATAGCATCTCTAACAAGATCTCCATGGACTTCACAATCAGTGCACAATATAATATAGACTTAAGAATAATGCCATCTCTAGAGTCTCTAATTTCATGGATGCTCTCAAAACCCACAAAAGCTTAAAAATACACCTATTTTAAATTGTAATAGCTCTCTCAGGCAAAAATTCAATGCATGCAGTACACCTTGAGATGAAGAGAACTATGAAAGATTTTTAATTTCCTTTAGAACATGAAATAATGAATAATTTAACTAGACAGGTGAATTCAATTGCTAAACTTGTATTTAAAGCTTTCAAATGACTCAGAAAAGATTTCCCAGAAAACACTTTCTATATTCAATATGTTAATGCTGCTTTTTCTGTCTAGAATGCCCACATATCATCGATCATCTCAGAAGAGATTAAAGTTCTTCATTTGGCAGGATACTTCCCTGAAGTGCTTTTAGGAAAATAAAGTCAGATGATATAATAGGAGCAATATTGGAATGTTTGATCCCTTAATTGCAGTTGTTTATTTTTCCATTTTGTAATCCAAGCATTCAGGCACTTTACAGCTTACATGCGGATTTTGCTTGTAAAATAAACCATCACATGTGTAACCTATCACACTGAAAGTGAATGAAACTTTATGGTAACTTTGAGGCTCTTTTATGACATAGAGAAAAGCCCACAACTACCCTGGTGTAACAGATTGTTAACAGTTGCCATTTGAATTCTTCTTAATGGGTAACACCCAATAATTGTTTTGCTTTCCACTGTGCCTGCAATCTGATATCTGTAAGAAATCTTAAATCTAAGAGTCAGCTTAAAATCCTTACTAAAATATTAAAGAAGAGAATGAATAATAAAGCATCTAGTGTTTCTAAAAGCCATATGCCCTTATTTTTAATGTCCTAAAGTTCAAGCTATCCCCAGTTTACAATAACATTAACTGCTTGAGCTCAACTTTGGCTTAACTCTGTAATAAAGCAAAAAATGGAGCATCCACACACTAATAAGGGCAATGGTGACTATTTCAGCAGTGGTTTCAGCTTCAAATCTGAGAAAACGATGGCATGTTTCTGCTTTCAGCAATTCATTCTATTCATGTATATTTATATATTTTTAAAGAAGAATTAGCAAACTTGGAATTTTCCAAGTTTTTATTATCTGGCCTAACTTCTCTCCTTTCTGGGTTTAACACGTGCTGAAGAAGCATATAAATTTCATAACAACGAAAGCAGGAAAACAAAACTTAATAATTGTAATTGATTCTTACTTTTCTTATTAGTTTTGTGAACCTCAGGAAGCTTTGTGAAAAAAAAATTAATTATTTCACAGTTGAAAAGGGAAATTTGCAATCAATCATTGTCTTCCAAACCCATGAGAATCTCCTTTTCTCACAGAGTTTAGGGTGTTATAGAGTGCCATAGTGTCAACACTGCACAGGCATTCTGTAAAATATGTAACATTGGTCTAGTTTGAAATCCCCAGAAAACATTTGTAAAATGGAGCAAAAATGAATTACATCTATCAAAACAGTATACATTTGAGTCATAGGTTATTCTGTCAATTATTTTTTATTCTCACCCTGTTATATTTACTTATTATGTTCACTTACCATTAAATAACATCTTTTTTTTTCTTATGTTTTTTCTCTATTTTTATTTATCTCTCTGGTTATCTCTGTAATAAGTTTTTATTCTCTACTCTTTTACTGCCACTGACTTATCAGCCTTGCACCTCATAGTAATTTGTTGCCTTTTTCTCAAAGTGCTTAAGTAACTGTTTTCATAACAGTAATGGGCTCACCTATGGTTGCTGACGGTTATTGTGTACTGAGGGAGCTGGCAGAAGTGCTCACCAAGCCACTTTCCATCATTAATCAACAGTCCTGGCTAACCAGTGAGGTCCCAGTTGACTGGAGGTTAGCAAATGGGATGCCTGTCTACAAGAAAAGCCAGAAGGAGGATGCAGGGAACAACATGCCTATCAGCCTGACCTTGGTGCCAGGGGAGGTTATGAATCATCTTGAGTGCCATCACTCAGCATGTACAGGAAAAAGAGGTGATTGGGCCCAGTCAACAGACCTTAGGAAAGGAAGGTCCTGTTTTACTAACAGTATCTCCTTCTGTGACAAGATGACCTGCTTAGTGGATGAGGGAAAGGCTGTGAATGTTGTCTACCTGTGCTTTAGCAAAGATTTTGACACCACTTCCCACAGCATTCTGCTGGAGAAACAGGCTGCTCATGGCTTGGAAGGATGCAGTCTTCTACTGGATAAAAAAGGGGCTGGATGGCCAGGCCAAAGAGTTTTGGTGAATGGAATTAAATCTAGTTGGTAGCTGGTCACAAGTGGTATTCCCCAGGGTTCAGTACTGGCAGCTGTGCTGTTTAATATCTTTATCATTGACCTGGATCAGGGGATCAAGTGCACCTTCGGTAAATTTACAGGTGACACCACATTGGGGAAAATGTTGATATGCTTGAGAGTAGGACCCGGACAGGCTGGATCAATGGGCTGAAGTGAACAGTATGAATTTCAACAATGCTGAGTGCCATGTCCTGCACTTGGGTCACATCAGCCCCATGCAGCAATACAGGGTTGGGAAAGTGTAGCTGGAAAGCTGCCTGGTGGAAAAGGACCTGGAGGTGCTGGTTGACAGCCGGCTGAATATGAGCCAGCAGTGTGTGCCCAAGTGCCCTAGAAGGCCAATACCATCCTGACTTGTATCAGAAATAGTGTGGCCAGCACCTCTAGGGAAGAGATTGTCCCTTTATACTTGACACCAGTGAGGCCACACCTTGAATACTGTGTTCAGTTTTGGGCCCCTCAATAAAAGGAAGACAAGTGAGTGCATGTCTTCAAAGAAGAGCAGCAAAGCTGGCGAAGGGTCTAGAGCACAAGTCTTTTGAAGAGCAGCTGAGGGAACTGGGGTTGTTCACCCTGGAGAAAAGAAGGCTGAGAAGAGATCTTATTACTCTGTGCAACTACCTGAAAGGAGGTTGTAGCAAGATTCTCTTGTCCCAAATAACAAATGAGAGGATGCTGTAGTGGCCAAGATTATTGGTTTGTGGTGGGGTTGTGGGTGTGGGGTTTAGTTGGTGGGTGGCTTTTTTGGTTTTGTTTGTTTGGTTTTGGGTGGTTTTTTTTTTTTTTTGTTGTGTTTTTGGGTTTTTTTGTTG
>VXBJ01005238.1:761285-792310 GCA_013400055.1 Nycticryphes semicollaris
TTTTTTTGTTTGTTTGTTTTGTTTTTTTTTTTTTTTTTCATGTGGTTGGACTCGATGATCTCAAAGGTCCCTTCCAACCACTAAGATTCTGTGATTCTGTGATTCTGTGAATGTCCTCTAGTTGTGCCAGGGGAATTTATATTGGATATAAGAAAAAAATTCTTCACTTAAAGGGTTATCAAGCATTAGAACAGGCTGCCCAGGGAAGTGGCTGAGTCACCATCCCTGGAGGTATTTAGAAGATGTGTAGAAGTAGTGCTGAGGGACATGGTTTAATGGTGGACTTAATAGTGTTAACATTTGCACTTGATGATCTTAAAGGTCTTTCCCCTTCTAAATGATTCTATCATTCTATAATGAGTTTTCTTCCTTTGCAACAGGGACATGGCATCTTGAAGAGATCTGTTCTCCATGCCAACATATATTTTAACTTTATCAAATAAAATTTTCGACGTACCACATATTTCTTGAGCATGTTTGAGTTCCTCATAGTTTGAGAACCACTTGGGATCAGCTTCGAGACAGAGTGATGAGACACGGGGACCCCAGGAATGAAACATAAAACAGTAATTTCTGTTTGGGGAAGTCTTATCTATGAAATATTTCAGAGGTAATTCCTGTGTTCAGCTGATCCAAGTTTTCTAAAAAATAACAATATTAATAATAACATAGGTGCTCATGGTTTTTCAACCAAGCCAACTTCTGAATGTGTAAATATTTTTGGTAAGCTAGATGAAGAACTTAGTTTCTTCTGCTCTATCATGTGAAAAGCCAAATGGAACAAAGGAATGTTACAGTCAGGGAAAATTCACTCTGCCACATATATCCAATGCTTGTGAGAACTTTGTTTTTCTCTGTGAAAAATGGATTTTGCTCACTTGGGGCTTTAGAAATTTACTACCCAGAAAAGTAGTCAACAGGAACTGAAGGTACATGACATCTTCAAAACAAACTACTTGCTATTTTGACCCATTCCATTCCATAGTACCTCCAGGAATCAGGGGGGTCTTTAGCATGTTTGTTGGTATTTTTTCGTTTGTTTGTATGTTTGTTTTTTGTTTTGGGTTTTTTTTTAACTTTGTTGATTATAAGGAAGAAAATTTTACTGCTCTTTATCATGGACCCAAGTGTTCAACCTCTGCATCATCTCTCTCAAACCCCCCTCTCAGGTTTCCATTGGGAAAACCGAAAGGTCTATAAATAAAAGCAATTCCTTTGCTGGCACAAAGCTACTTGGATTGGGGTAATCTTAGCTGGTTCTCGATGGCTGGCCTTGACAGAGAAAAAAACTGGACTCGGTCTAATTTTCATATGCCAAACAGTAAGTAAAAGTAAGTGCAGGTTCAAAAAGCACTTAATGGAGAACACTTGGTTGAAGCTTAGTGCTTCCTATTGCAGTTCTTTTACGTTAAGTGATTCCACATATTGAAGAAGAAAGCAGCTGAGATTTTAAGAAAGTATAACAAAAATGGCTTATTTTTTTTCATCTCTTTTCACGGTATTAAATTGAATTTTCATGGGGTTTCCAGAACTTGCTAAATGTAAATGTTGTCTTATTAAGATGCAGACAATTGCACAGTTGCCCAAATTTTGCAGATTCTTTTGAATCTCATTGCTTAATAATTATTCCAAGATTTCTCCATCAAAACAGAAGCAGCTTTGCTTCTATTCATGGATGATACAACAGACTTCTAAGTTAGCTCATCTTGTAGCTGGGTAATCTGACATTATCACAAGAATCTCTTCAAGGGACTGATCAGGAAAGAAGTATTTCACAATTTGATCCCTGTAATTTTGCCGTTTCTTCTGAATTAGAAATCAAAACCAATCACAGTATGAAACGTGAACAGAAGCATAAATATGTGTACTGATTATAACTTTTTTTTTCTTAATATTATAAGCAGAAATGTTAAGTATTTTAAGTATTTTATTGTGTGGAGCTAGCACATAAACAGGTATTAAATATTGCTCTCTATAAAATGCAATGCCATTCATGTGTCACTAAAAATGCATGTGGTTTATTTTGCACACTATGAATGCAATCTTGTATTAAAAAGCTCTTTTCTCAATTTGCAAACATAGGGTTAGATTCTTATGAAAGCGAGGGAGGCAAAAGTTTTTCCATGCGATGAAGTGATAGATACAGCTCTGATTCTAAGCCTCAATTGTCATTTAGTTTCCATCAAATTTGAAAATTAAACCTTTTTGCTTCCAGGAATGAAAAAGGTGGTGAGCATCATATTTTTTTTTTTTTTTTTTTTTTTTTTTTTTTTTTTTTTTGTCAGTAGACACCTGCAGTAATCTGCTTGGAATTTTAAATAGAAAGCTGCTTAATTTTTCCAATTTTTGGACATTAATATTGTAAAAACTAGAAGCTGTTGGACTGCAAAGCATACATAAGTCTATACAATAAGCCTTAGAATACATTTTAAAACATCATCAATATTGATAAAAAATCAGGAGGAAACTGCTGCAGTTGAAAATTTCATCTTGTTGGAAACACACATCTCATTTTATGACTGAGGATAAAAGTCTTTGCTAAAGTGTATGTAATTTATGCACTGATTGTTACAAATAGCATGTGTAACTCCATATGCTGTGCTTCATAAAACTTACGCAAACTGCCCCTCTATAGCCGACAGTGGAAAGACTGTTAGAACGAAACGTGCTATGAATGGAGTCCAGTGTTGGATGGCAGTTCAAAGAAACTTTATCTAAGCAAACTGGAATGGGTGATTTCCTTGTAGTTTCACAGTAATTATTAGGCATATGCCAAGCTGCTCAGGAAAGCTTGTAGTACCTTTGAAATGAGGTAACACAAATATCAGTCTCCTCTACTTGGGAAAGTAAAGTAGTATGAAAATATTTTTTTTGCATGCTGAACCTTTCTCTAAATTCTCTTTGCACATAATTACTCTTTTCCCATAGGCAGTGACTTTGAATATTCCTAGATTTAAACACTCTAGCTGGCCTGTTAACAACAAAAATGCCTATCAAATACCCATTATTAAACTTCTTAATAAATCCTATGCAATCACGTACCTCAAAGTCTTAATTCCAAGTACAATGAAAAGCTACAGCAATTGGATAAAGAGAAGAAAAATAAAGAAATCTTTTTCTCAGCTAAGCTATTACGAGCCATAAATGAATTCATATCTAGGTACTATTTTAACACTTTTATACAATAATTAATATTAAAGTGTACCATAAGCGTTAGCAAATTACCAAAGCAACCTTGTAAGGAAAAAATAGTTGTATTTTCATTTTCCATTGTTGCTATGGAAGAACAGAGATTTATCCAGTCCAAAGCAGGGGGCAATGGCACAGCTGGATTTAGAAGCATTGAATCACATTGTGCACTCCATCAACATGTTGAATTCCCTGAAACTTAAGAGCATATTGGACCAGTATCTGTCAGCTCTTTGTAGGATCTACAAGACATATTGCCGCTTCTGGACTGCCTGCCCATCTCCTCTAGAGTAACTAGAAACAAACTGCAGCAATTTCAAAGGCAGTTTTGCAGTTTTCCCATCTGATCAAAGAACATTGAGGTTTGTTTAACAGGAATCATTACTAACCAAGAGGCAAGAAAAAAGAAATTAATATCCCTGTCCAACCTTACCTGCAGGATTTCAGTGCTACTTCTCATGAGCTGGATATTCCAAAGATATAAAAGCATCGTAAAACATTTAGGACCATGTTTTAAAGAAACTGTTTCTTAGGCTAAGACTATGGGAACACTTACACAGATCTCAGGAGCTCTCCTCATTTCTTAATTCAAAACTGGTAGGTGCTTGTGGGTGTGGAGGGGTGTGTGTTGGAAGAGGCGGGGGGTGGGGAGGGAAGGAGAAAAAGTGATACCTGAGCAGGTGAAACACTACTCAAACCATCCATAGATTTTCCCATAACCTCTTTGCTTCCTGAAGTGAATTGTTCTGTCTGTGACAAGTCACCCAGCAACTGCCAGCAATATATCTGTTTTAAATGTGCAATAAAACCATAAGAGAATGATTAACATGTGAAACAGTTCGTAAACAGACCTTAAGAAACACTTATCCTGTAGTCTTCAGATACCAGGTACTTTCAACACGAGGATTTCAGTGGAGTCTTCTCTGTATGATACTGTGGTAGGAAGATGCAGGTTTACCCTTCCTTTTCTCACATGAAGATCTAAACTACAGGAACTTTGTTTTCCAAATGTTTTCTATAGGATTTGGAGTCATGCTATAAAATAATCCTCTCTCATGATGAAATAATTCCAGCATGAGTGGACTCAGCATTTGAATATATTCCATTACCTTCTTCTTTCCAATACATTATTTGATTCATGGAAAACTTTTTTTGAAATGGCTTTACAGATTTTTTTGGTAACAGAAAGCACAAGAAACTCTGTCATTACTTCTATACTTTTATAATGTATTGTATTTTTTAACTAAGAAACACATTGTGTGATGGTAACAGCAGGCAGAACTTCTCTGAAGTCAGTAGTATTGATTCACCTCTGCATAGAATTTGGCTTCACAGTCTTAAAAAAGCTCTGTAAATCACAGTGAGTAAACCACACTGACATGATAGTGCAGTGCCCTCTTAGTACTTACATCATCTTTAATGTAGATGTCTTGTCTTAATACCAGCTCCAGTTTGCTCTCTGACTTATTGAGGCCTTTCAGATGTAATGAAGCACAGCCCAAATGCAAACACAGGTCTGACAGTATATAAAAGACATTTTATTAAGTCACATGTTTGTGGACAAGCAAACCAGTCTCTTTAAGAGCCTTGTACCTGATAATTCATGCAGTCAAAGCACATGCAACATCTGCTTCTATAAATATTTAATACTTTATCCTTACAGAATTTGGATCTCATTGTTCCTAAGAGAAGTTCAAAGCAGAGAAATAGAAAACTGCTTAAGTGCAGAAAATAAAAGCATGTGGGTTTTACAAATAACAGATCTTTCTTGGTGAACTTAACACAGATAGGTCTTAATTAGACTAGGCAGATCTACAAAGCCACAGTAACCCTTGTGTAGAATTCTTATGGAGAACACAAAATCTATGAAATTTCTGTCTTGATGTATTCCCTTGAGGTTTCCTAGTTGAGCAGGAAAAGAATCACTCTCCTCTATCTGAAGTTTTCTATTGCTGTAAAAGGCAGAAAAATCAGGATAGAGGCCTGTGACAATGTTTTTCCCACATTCATATGGCTGAAAATATCTGTCTATATGGGTGTGTCCAGAACTTTCTCGTTTAGAAATTGCTTGACAACATAAAGACAGATGCATCCTAACCTACACCAACTTCACAAGCATCAATTTGCACGACAGGAAAACGTAAAAGAATTAGGAAAGTGGGTTAAATGTTTCCTCACAGGACAGCTGTTCCCACTTTGCTTTTTCCCAAAAAGGATATCAATGGTTTAGAGAAATCGGAATATCAGATTCTATATAACTGTTACCACTTTCAAGGCCCAACTTCTTGAAGTTTTACCATCTCCTTCTGTTTCTTCTAAATCTTGGTAAAGACTGATGTCAAATTCCCTCCCATTGAAGCGAAATTTAAATAGACTTCCAATGATTCTATCTAGACAATGCAACAGACAATCAGGAGAGCTGATGACCTATTGTTGAATTCATAGTATCCTATATGATAAAATATAGACAACATGAAACATATTCTAAAGTCAAGATTTCTCACAATTAGAACTTTTCAGACTTTTCAGAATGTGTTTGCTCACTAGAAAGAATTGTAATGGAAAGCCTAATTCCACAATAAAACATGATATCAGGTAGGGCAGATTCCTCATTGTGAACTCCATTTCTTCATCACTTTTGACTAGTTATTGCAAGATGAATAAACCTGCAATAATACAGTGTGTATTTTAGACATCACTAGGCTATATGTAAACACTACATGGTTGTTGATGAAGTACAGTGTCAGCAGATTCATTATCAATAAATCACTAAACAATAAAATACAACAGCCTACAGTGACTGATGAAGCCAAGTGGATTTGGTTCAACCTAGCTCTTATTCTTATTTATGTTTCTACTGCTGTCACCTCAAAAGTTAGTTTTGCCTTCCATTTCTGTTTTATCAATACCTTGGTCTAATTTAATTGCTATTGTTATTTTAATTGCTATTTAAATACTACTCTGCAGTTATTTTGGATAGAACTGGAGGGGTAGGAAGTTTGACATGCTAAAACAGAATTTAGTCAGAACGTGTACTGGAGATTTCAGGAAGTATTCTAGGATCTCTGGAAAATAAATCAGGACAAATTGTCTCTATCTTTCATCCAAAACACAGCAAACTGAGATCATCAGCTAATGTAAATCAGCAGAACTCTACTGAATTCATTACAGTCCTTCTGATTCACATCTGTAGACAATCTGCATAATCATGTTGTCACATGTAATAGTTCCCGTGGTTCCTCTTTAGCTGGATAGAAACGGCTTTCCTGTCCCACAAAAATGTTAATGCATTTAGAAATGTCCCGTTCCACGTTAGAGCAAGCATAAGACTAGGCTTGTACGTATAATATCTTTAGGTTGTTGAGTTCAGATACAAGTGGCAAATGAACTGGCTTTTTCAGAAAATCTTTTTTTTTTTTTCTTTTGGTTGAATGACATGTTTTTTTCAACTTGTTGATGAACATTTTTTTTCTGTTCAGTTATAAACCATAACAATAAAAGAAAATGAAAGCAAAGATATGTTCTTAAGACATTGGAGGTTTATATTCTCTGTCCAGCTCTGGAAGATAGAATGGGGAGAAGGACTCACATGTCCTGCCTTGTCTCTTAATAAATTGATTCTGTTTGTTAGAGAGTATATAAGATAATTTGGGAGCATTCAGGGGTATCTTGCAATCTTTATATTTCTGACTACTTATATTATGTAACAGCCATCCTCCAAAGAGAAGGGAATGGCTCAGTAAGTCTCAGGACTTGCCTGCAGCAGAGAGATTCAGGTTCAGGGCCTTTGCTGTAATGTTTGTTTTCTCAGTGTTATACAAAGGGGAACAGCTCAATTAAAAGAGCCCTTTAAAAAAAAAACAGCTTAATTAAAGGAGTTTGAGCACTTCATCACCACAGACTTTATTGGATCAATATACTTAGTGATCTGCTAGCACTTTCATAATTTGGAATAGTGTTTTTTACAGTATTGATGCACATATCTAAAATCAGAATAAGAACACCAATACCATTCCCGAGTCACCAGACTATTTCAAAACCCTCTGTTATTTCCTACATATTGTGTTCAATAAACATCTTGTGCAGCTGGAAAATCTTCAAGGTCTTGTAGGCTAGAAAATAACTGGCTGTCTCATGTTTTTTTCCAGCAACAAATGTAATCACCCAGCCACGCTGGCCAACTTTCAGAGTCTGACTGCTGCCCCTAAAGGATTAATGATCCTCATGGTTGTGCTCCCAGAAATATAGGATAAACTTGTTGCAAAATTTCAGAAATGAAGAAATGCTTTATGACAAGTATTAACCATCCCAAAACTGATGAAATGATCCCAGAAATGCTACTGCTTCTTGTCAGTGAATTTTTATGATGTAAATCAACCCTCTGAGGTGAATGAAGTCCAGCAAACAGAGAAAAATAATTCTCTTGTTCTGAAACTGGTTAATGAAATTGGATTGCCTGTACTAGATCTCTTCTTTTAGAATAATAAAACAATCTGAATAGAAGAAATATAATTATATATTTTTGTTGAAGCACCCAAATTAAAGGATGGAGAAAACCCCAAAATTTAGGATGCTCCTTTCTTATTGTTCCCTGATTGCTATACTGATATTCCGTAATTGACTACAAAATTGTCCCAGAAGGGAGTGCTGAACACACAGGGGGTTCAGACATGTTGCAACAACTCTGTCCCAGCAGCATGGCTCTCATTGAGACCATGTGGGCTGTTTCAAAGCAGCAAAGTGTTCAAACTGACTACAACAAAATTGGTAGCAAATGCCCAACTTTCTTCAATCATGACTTAATTACAACAGGAAAAAAAGACTATAAAATTTTAAGATAAATCTTTATATGTACCTTAATAGTTTCCTTCTCTGCATTATAATATCTTGACTGCACTATCAATTCTCACAGCTATTCCTTTTCCTCAATGCAATTTCATCAGAGTGATGTGATACTGGTATTTTATTTGCTAAGTGAGGGTTGAGTTTCCTGCTTGAAGAACTTTGTGAAACTGATTTAGTTTAGATAGTTCTGGAGCTTCACTCTTTGAAAAAGTTTTTGTCTCTGACTCTTGATTCTCCCATTTGCCTCACTCAAAGCTTATTGTTTTTAAGGCACAACACGGCATGGATATTTTCAAAGCTGTAAAGATAGGAAGTACATATAAGCTGGTGCTGCAAAGAGAATGAAAAAGTGCTTTATAACTGGGATGAGATTCATATAATATAATTTTAGCTTATAAATTCTTAGCTGGTTGCTTAGATTTCCTGAAGAGTCAGTAGAGAAAAAGATGGCCTCACTGGGGACGATTCATTCTCCATGTATCATGCTACTTATTTTAGAGAAAAGGTTTTTAGGTAAGTATAGCATTATGCTATATGCTATTATATAAGATGGGTGACTTACCTATACTTTATATATTTAACACTCATTACCTTCAAAAGAAGCTTATAGAAAAATTATATGTTTTTCTATAAATCTTTCTGATTAATACAAAGATTATATTAAGAATGTATTTAGAAGCCTGGAACAAAGTGTTGGATGCTTAACTGAGGTTAGTAAAAATATCTACAGTAAGCGAACAGTTTCTTCTGGATTCTATGCATGTCTGTATTCTTAAAGTGTGTTTTGACTTCATAGCTTCTCTAGCTATAAGTCATAACATGTCTAAGTTGATTTTGTATTGCTATTTAATGGAATAAAATCTTCTGAGGATTTACTTACTAAATCAGCAGGTGGAAATCAGATACTATCCATGTGTTTGTGTCTTTTTTCACCTGTAGCCCACTATATACTCTCCTGTGATACATATGTCTTACATTGACAGGAAATGATACAGTTACCAGTTTTATTTTACTCTAACTGATGCAGAAATTTGGAAAAAAAAAGATTAATTGCTGATTGATTGCCTTAGTATTGTGATCCACCACTCCAGCTTCACATATATAAAGTGGAAAGCAGCAGCATATAATACTTATCATAGATTTTCATTGGTAGTATCCTTCAGATTGCGCTCATGGAAATTGTATTGCCTCCTAATTGGTTACAAGAGCTTTATATTTAAGCATGCTTTGGATGTATGAAGTTCTAAGATAGTAAGGACTGTAACACAGTCATATAATTTATACCTTCTTACTGTGTTTATTTAGCTATGTGATATTTAAGGAGTGTGGTCCTTGAAGTAATTTCCTGAAATCAGTAATTGCTGTTCTTTTGGACTCTGACCTTGTTGGAATAAGTGAATTTGAATTGTGAGGACAATGGTTAATTTTAGCAAAGCTGATAAATCTATGACTTGAAAATAATGTTCCAGACTTTGAGGTAATAACACAAAAGTTGATTGAATAAGTTGAAAAGTTGATAGCCACTTACTGATGTCTTCACCTCTCTGCTATTTAGGCCAAAAGGATAGTGAGAAATGAATTGTGGAAAGTAATTTCACTATATTCGTGTTCACTATTATTTCACTGTAACTGGCCACATAGAAATCTTTTAGATGGGAAAAAGTTACAGTTGCTATTGTTTCTCAGACAAACAAAATTTGAAAAAAATAAATTGTATTTTTCAGAATTCACTTCTTAGGAGTTTTTTTCAGCTTTGAGAGAAATTAATTTTGACTTGGTCATTTTGATCTGTAATTTTACATAGCCAGTGTTCCTACTTGATCATAACATAGCCAATACAGTGCTTTTGACTTAAGCAGATGTTTCATCAGGCTGAAATTATGTAATCATGTTGACTAAACATATAGACTATGCATCCTCCCCAAGATTTAAATCTTACGTGTAACTGCAGTGCTACATGTATTAGATTATATTCTCTGTAAGGCAGAAAATGTAGGCAATTACTTAAAAAATGAACACCAAATAAAACACTAGACCTACTAAACTCTTAAGCATTCATCATAGTTGTACAGCCACTGTGGATAATGAGGTCATGATTTGCCATGTCAGCAAAAACTAGTAATCTGTAACCATGTTCTGGTTATAGATTCTTTCCCGGTACAAACATGGAGAATGTGTCAGGAAATTTGTTTGGGGTTATTTGTTTGTTTTTTCTTTTTCTTTTTTTTTTTTTTTTAAGATGTTTCCAAGCAGTATCCCATGAACTGTTTGCTCTGTTGGAGATATCCATCTAGGTTTATAGATCTTTGTGACCTCCATGGTAGAACAGGGCTGCAAACTGTAAGAAACTGGTTTCTGGCAATTTTGCTGGTTAGATACTTTACCAAGGATGGAACCCAAGTGCCCATTTCTATTTCATAGCCTAATATCAATGTGCAAAAGCACAATAGAAATGGAAGCCAGAACTTAGATGAAATTTTTTTGTAATTTAACATGTCATAAAAATTTCTTTGCCATTCCAAAATATTTTCCCTCGAGAAGTAGTAGATTTACCTTCAGCTAGGCATATTCCCTCAGAAGTTTATGATCCATGTTGAAAATTATAAACTAGTGAATATTCAAGCCTTTAAAGTTTCTGTAGTTAGAAGCATATTCTTTGTAAAAGGATCTTAGTGGGGGAGGAATGCTGGAATTTTCTACTGAAGTGCTTTTAAAACAAATATGCCTTGAGCTGTTATGGATGAAAGGTGTTTGTTAAATTACTTGATGTTACAAATATCTAAAATTGAGTGGGTGATTGATTTAATTGCAGTTGTCAGACTGGTTTTAAAAGCATATTTTTCTTTTTGTTCTGTTTTTCAGATCTGCAGAACAGTTGGATTCTGAACATAAAGAAAAGAAAGTGTCTGAATATACTAATCACAAAATGTAGCTTCTGGCTAAGCCAAGGCATATTGTCAAGATGAAGTGCTGCATAATTTTCAAAACACTCAGTCTGGCCAATGCATTCCATTTCTGAATAGCAGTACTCCTGTTGTTCCAGTCCCTGAATAAAAACATCCAGTAAGTGTGGTACTAGGTTGCTTTCATATATACATAAGGCTAATACAAATAAAAGAATTAGTGAGTGGCTTGGTGGTGTAAGCTTCAGCTGAGCATTCTCTTCTGAGTTGCCAAATCCTATCAGCCACAGGGTGTCTATCAAACTCACTGCCTCACTGTTGAACTGAAGCTTGATGTTCTAGAAGAAAAGCATTTAGAGCAAGGCCTGGAATAAGATTTACTTGAACACAAAAACTCTGCTAAGGCTTATGGGAAAAAAGGGCATGATCAGTGACAGCCAGCATGGCTTCACTAAAGACAAATTGTGCTTTAAAAATTTGGTGGCTTTCTATGCGTGGTTACAGTACTGATGGATAAGTAGAGAGAAACTGACATCATCTACCTGCACTTGTGGAAAGCATTTGACATCCTGGTCTCTAAATTGGGCAGGGATTTAACAGGTAGATGATTTGGTGGATAAGGAATTGGCTGGACAGCTGCAGTCAATAGCTCAATGGCCAAGTGAAGACAAGTCATGAGTGGTGTTCTTCAGGGGTCAGTACCGGGACCAGTCCTGTTTAACAACTTTTTCAGTAACATGGTCAGTGGGACTGAGTGCACCCTCAGAAAGCTGTGTGATGTGGTCAACATGCTGGAGGGAAAGCATACCATCCAGAGGGATCTGGACAGGCTTAAAATCATGGAATGGTTTGGCTTGAGAGATGGGCCCATGTAAACCTCATGAAGTTCAGCAAGGCCAAGTGCAAGATCCTGTACCTGGATCATAGCAATTCCATCCAGAAATACAGGATGGGCAGTGAATGGATTGAGACCAGCCCTGAGGAGAAGGACTTGAGGTGCTGGGGGAGGAGAAGCTCAACATGAGCCATCAATGTGTGCTGGCAACCCAGAAAGCCTGCATCAAAAGAAGTGTGACCTGGGCTGCATCAAAAAAAGCGTGACCAAATGTCAAGGGGTGCCAAGGGGATTCTGCCCCTTGAGTGCCCTCTACTCCACTCTTGTGACAACTCACCTGGAGTACTGAGTCCAGCTCCGGAGTCTCCAGTGTAAGAAGGACATGGACCTGTTGGAGCAAGCCCAGAGTGGGTGACTAGAGGGCTGGAGCACCTCTCCAGGGTCAGAGAGTTGGGATTGTTCAGCCTGGAGAAGAGAAGACTCTGAGGGGGGTTTATAACAGCCTTTTGCTATAAGGTTTATAGCAGCCTTTCAGTACTTAAAGGCGGCCTACAGGAGAGATGGAGAGAGACTGTGCCAGGAAGTGTAGTGATAGGACCAGGGTTACAGGTTAAGCTGAAAGGGGGGAGATTTAGATTAGGTATTAGGAAGAAATTCTTTATGGCTGGTGAGCCACTGGAACAGGTTGCCCAGAGAAGCTGTGGATGCCCCATCCCTAGAGGTGTTCAAGGCCAGCCTGGATGGAGAGCAACCTGATCTAGTGGGAGGATGCCCATGGGAGGATGTTTGGAACTAGATGATCTATAGGGTCCCTTCCAACTCTAATCATTCTGATTCTATGAAACCTAGTTTTGTTTTGAAGTACACAAATCAATGCTTCTAGGTCATTAGCATGCTATGCTCCTGCAGATCCCACTGGTTTAAACTTGCAGCATTCCATGTTAGCTTCACAGGAAGGGCTTTAGTAATACTAAGAATATATATATAAGATATATATATGCATATATCTTATATATATATATAAGAATTATATAAAATTTGGGCAGCTACAGAGAGATTGCTGCTAGCAAAAGATGCGAGATACTGTTTGTTTCTGTTCAAAATATGTAGAATATAGCTAGGCACTTGTTCCAGTACTTAAACTACTTGGTGTCTTCTGTTGAAGTCTGTTCTCTACTGTGTACAATAACCACAGGTTTAATGGGCTAGAGAAAATAAAAAAGCGCTTTAGGCAGTTTACCATGACAAGTCCTGTTCTGTTTCTCTTTCTCTTTCTGTTTCCAGTGACTGTAGTTGCATCTCAAAGAAAGCAGAGCAGCTGTAATGGGAGAGACTGTGAAAAACTCTACCCTGGCAGCACTGAATACCCTTCAACTGAATCTGAATCTTTTGGAAAGTTACAGAAGTGAGGTGAATCCCTGGATGAAGTGTTGTGGATAAATGATCTTCCACAAGCCATTGAGTCATGATGGCTAAAAAAAGAATTAAATTAACATTTTCCTGTGAATTCATAATAACTTAAGACTGCACTCAGTGAGTTACAGTGTTTCTGCTGATAAGTGGTAACTCATTAACTGAGTAGTTTTTTAAGTAGTTGTTTTTTACCATCTGCCCATGTCCTAAATCTCTTCCCTGACACCTATGAAAATGCTGTCCTTGCATCACAAATCTCCTAAAATCTGTTTTGAAACACTTACTAATATGAAAGATCCCCATTGATTTTAATGGGTTTTGGATCAGTCCCATGAACAGCAGGGAAAAACTGCAATTTCTTTCATATGGTTTAACACTGGGAAGCAATGACAATTACCTTCATGAGCAGTGTGCTTGTATTGCTTGGTCTTTAGCCCTCAGTTAGATGATATTATTGTCTGGCATCAAAGCAGAGTTCAGAAGAATAGAAACAAAACAAAATGAAAAAAAAAAAGGAAAACATTTACTGAAGCACAGGATGATCTTAGATTCATGTTTGTTTCACCACATAGACTTGTATGTGCAGCAATGTGTGTATTGGCAAAGTCCTAAGCTGACAGGTCTTTCTAGGTTTCACATAAAATGTCAAGAGATGCCAGAAAACATCAGACACCTCCCCGGCATAGTGAGTAGGGCTCAGGAGGTGATCATCCCTCTACATTCAGTGCTGCTTAGACCTGACATCAAGCACTGTCCAGTTTCAGGCCCCTGACCACCAAAATGACATTGAGGAGCTGGAGCAGGTCTGAAGAAGGGCAACAAAGCTGGTGAGGGGTCTGGAGAATAAGCCTTATGAGGAGAGGCTGTGGGAGCTGGGGTTGTTCAGCCTAGAGAAAAGGAGGCTGAGGGGAGACCTTATCACTGTCTCCAACTACCTGAAAGGAGATTATAGAGAGGCAGGGGTCAGTCTCTTCTCCCATGTGACAGGTATAGGACAAGATAAAATGTCCTCCAGTTGCACCAGGGGAGGTTCAGATTGGATATTAGGAAAAATTTTGACACTGAAAGTGTTATTAAGCATTGGAATGGACTGCCCAGGGAAGTGATTGAGGCACCATCCCTGGAGGTATTCAAAAGATGGGTTGACATAGTGTTTAGTGATGTGGTTTAGTGATGGTTCGTTGTTTTTTGTTTGGCTTTTTTTTTTTTGTTATCAGAGCTAGGTTGATGTTTGGACTAGATGATCTCAAAGGTCCCTTCCAACCTAGACAATTCTATGATTCAATGAGGCTATGGTTCTATCACTAAACAGCATTGTTTAAAATGTGTATAGCTCAGAAAACTCCTTTGATTTGTTCTCCCAGGAGGGAAAACAGTTTAGCTAGGTTTTTAGGGGTCTGCACCATTGCTTACTGAAGAAGTCTTTCTGCCTTCCGTGAGATCTGGGTTAAGACTATGAAAAACAGAATAAATTAAGAACTGCTAGAACAGATTCAGTAAAAGTGCTGGAAACAGCCTTATGGCTGTATCCTGCTGTCACTCCTTAAGTACAGTTATAACACACCAAACATGGAAATTGGTTTTTAATACTAGATTGAAAATACCAAACCAGCTACGGTGATGTACTATTGTAATTTCTGAGTCTGTCATTTAAAACACATGAAAAACGATGTTAATTGGTAAGAAAAAAGATGGTAAATGCATGCAAAATACACTAATTAATTATATCCCTAGAGAAGTTCCAATAAAAGAAAGAGAAACAATACACATTTCACTCAAATGCATGAGAAAAATTAAGGCAGCACATTATTTACAATATTCTTTATTTCTGTTTAAAAGCTTTTCTGTTTAACACGAATACATATGATGAATATGTAACATTTGTCATATAGTGCAAGTTAATTAGCATCACAAAGTGGTGGTTTTGATGTCAGTGGCTACTTCTGACTTCTATCTGGACCTTTTCTAAGGTTTTCATATAGTACCTGAATGGAAAATTCCTGTTTAAACTCTCACTTTTTCTTTTTTTTTTTTTTTTAATTAAGACATTTCAATGGGTAATTTCTCTCCAGCTCTAATAACTATTAATTTATAACTGAAGAAGCATATGGTAGCATATAAAAGCTAAAGACTGTTGACATCTCCTGGTGGCAGTGATGCTGGCTTCCCTCTTTCCCTCTCTCTCCACGCAGGGGGTTCTCTAATCCTGGACACTGACCTGGAAAGCCAAATTGTCTTGTGCCATTTGTCCTTTGCTGCAGGTACAGGAGCCAGTAACTGGTCTCACAATTTGTTTGCCTTAGGGCAAATTGTACTTTGCCTTGAAAGGTGCCTGAGTGACTATATATAAAGCAATTCTGCAAACAGCAAGAAAAGGAAATTAAATCCTTCTGGAAATATTCAGTTCTGGCTGTGGCAGTGCACCTGAGGCATTCCACTCTGCAGTGCAATTGCCAAGTAGCTGGGGAACGGTAAGGCAGTGCTCAGGGCTGGTGCCTGTTGGCAGCTTGCACAGGCGCTCTCTCCTGTTGACATGCACATGAACAGCCCTCCATGGAGGCACATGTGGAAGAGCTCAGCACATGCAGACAGATGATTCCCAGGATAAAACTCATGGTGGATATTTCTGAGCCTGATACAATTGCTAAAAGCCCAGGAAGCTCAGGGCCTGGGGGAAGCTGGACTTGCATGCCCTGGGGGGAACTTTCACTCTTCATTAACTCAGCATCTTACTTTCTTTTGTACCCTTGCTTTATTGGCTTTAAAATGTACAGGTATCTGACAAGATGCTATTCATAAAGGATTAGTTAAGCTCCCCACCTGGTCCTTTCTACAGAATACAAATTTGTGTCCAACAGAGCAGATACAGGTGTTGGCTTTCTGGGGCTGAGCAAGTAGCAACCACATCTTTCTTTAGCCTCTCCAGACTTTTCTAGGTGCTCGTTTCCCTCAGTAGAAATCAGGTTATCTAGCTTAGCACCCCGGACACCTGAAATGAGTGCTGAGCTGCCTAACTCGGAGAGAGCAAATGCTTTCTCAGTGCCTTGACCTTAGGAGTTTTTTGAATTTACGTGTTGTCTTTTGTAGAGTGATGTTGGTAAAAAAGACATTTTGGACGTATCTAAATGAAACTCAGTGAATCTAAATGGAACGTGGTGATCTTTAAGGTCCCTTCCAACTCTAACTGTTCTATGAATAGGACCAATCCATAGGCAAACTGACCTGGCCTTGGAAAACCCAACCTTGCAAATGGTTAGAAAGGACCTAAGCACAGTCTTTGCCTCCACCCAAGTTTTGCAAGCAATGTTTGACTGTGATTTAGGGTGTAATGTCAGGCGGAGACTGTTCCCAGAAGTCTCTCTTGTGAGGTGCAAGGGTATTCCTCCATGAGGGCAAGAGCCATGCCACATCCAATTAATGAACGTCTCACATTATTCACTAACATTGATGTAGCCACAAGTACATTGCCTATTATTCTGCTTTCTCACATGATTTCTAGTCAGCCTTCTCAATTAGTCGAAGTCTATGGGGTAAGTTTGGAAAGTATGTGACAAACAGTAAAGAAAAAAAAAAAAAAACTGCAAGGAAGAAATATCACAAAAAATGCACACCAGGCTCTAAGACCCAAAGAAGTAGAGATGCACAGCAGAAGAACCCAGTTCCCAGCAGCTCAGCTGGTGCCTCGGGTGATGTTTCATTCAGAAAAAAATTAATAGATAAATGTTATATGTAACAAATATAGTTAACCTACAACCCTAAAATTTTCATTGAACATATTATTAAAGTTATCTTTTACTTAACTTTGTACTAATTATCACTGTCCCAAAATTTACCCACACCTGAAGAGAACTATGTCAGAGAGAAAGGCCCTCTGTGTAATCAATGGAGAGACAATGCCCCTAGGGGCCAACCTGGAGAACCTGAATTAGAAGCCTAATAATTGCCGAAACGAGATACGATAATCACCTTATACCAAGCCTTGCAAAATCCTCTACAAAATAGTAATTTTTTCCCCACTTTGTCTGCCTGTGAAGGGCTGTTTTTTTGGGGTTGGTTTTGTTTTTTGTTTTTTTTTCAGAATTACGAAGGATTTGAATATCACAACTTAAATATATCTGATAACTTTTTGCTTCAGATCTTGGTTTTGCTTCCTTTTGGCTATACACAGAATGATTCTTAAGAAGTGAAGATTTAATACAGATTTCATAGATTTATGTCTTCAAAAAACAAAGAGGTACAGTTTCAGGTGAGGAAAAGAACTCAAAAAAGAGACAATGAAAAACATTTTTTGAAACATTAGAATTATATTTATAGTGAAATGTTCAAGAAGTGCTATAGATAAACACACAAACAAAAAGAAACCCTCTCAAATACTGTGATTGCAGTATCAGAATCTTATAATCTACAGTGTATATTCCTAAAGAACAAAGACATCTTTGTGCAACTAAAGGAAAAAATCTTCAAGAGACAAAAAAATCATGGCTGGACTACATGCAATATAATTTTTTTGTGTCTGAATTTTTTCATCAATGGGATTGGAATGGCTTAGGCAACGGAAACAGAATATCAACAGAGACTTTATATTTAAAGAATATTATGAAAGTTCATATTTTCCTCTTTGGTGACATTTTTTTATTTTTTTTTTAGTGGAGCTTTATAGTTCTAGCCATATATGCAAACATGGATAAAATATCTGGCTTCTTTTTTGGCCAGGAGACAGAGATATGAGTCATGGAAAGCAAGATTTATTGGTGCACCAGAAACTTTTAGTCTAAATTTTCTCCTGTCAAATTCTTTCAAAGAAACTGAATCTGCATGTAATTGCACATAACCATGAAAAGAGAAGCTTACACTTTGACTAATTTAATTCACTGCCTTTTTGCTGAGGTTCTGGCCTGTGGTTTTGCTCTAATAGACATAAATCTTGTGTTGACTTATCCAAGTCTCTCCTGTTTGATTTACTATTTTAATGTATCAGTGATAAAAAGCTATAATATACTCCTTGCTGGACTTGAATATACTGTCCAATTATTGTCATATTGCCTAGAAGTGTGAGCTGATACATAGCCTCTTCTAAAAAACTGTTCATTGAACCAGACATTTGAACAAGTTATGTTGGACAACCACATGAAAATAGGAGTTAAATGATGAGATGGGTGGCTTGGTCTGTTAAATTGGCATTCGACTCAGTGGAGCTTGAAGGGGAGATAACATTAGTGTCACAGAGCAGCAAAAGAAACTTCTAAAATTTGGCTCTCCACCAAGTGGACAACCCCACAGCTATATATACTCAGAATTCCAGCTTCTCCACAACCCTGACATCAAGAGGTCAGCCAGAAGTAGCTTGTTTAGTAATAGGGGAGTCCATCTGTAGGGTCAGGAGCTAAACACCAGCTGGAGCAAGGCTTACCCTGTTCCAAGGAAAAACTTCTAGTGAGCTCTGGAACTACAGATTTCATAATACCTCGTCCTTGGCTGCAGAGCAGATAGATTGATTATTTTGGCTGGGGATTGTCCCCATTTTCCAGGTAGATCTGCCAAACAGACTAGGCATTTCAGTGCTATGGCTTTCTGGGAGATTTGCTTGATGAATGAGACTTTGTCTGCATTTAAAAAGATCTGGAAATATGATGCCTTTTATGAAGGTATTCAACCTTCTAGGGAAGCGTTCATTTAGGCACAGAAACTGGGTGAGTTTATACGCTAATGTATGAGAAGTTTGGTTTACAAAAACCTTGTGTAACCTCTTTAATTGATCAATAACACCTTAGGTTTTAGAAAAAAACCCAACCATACAAACAACAACAACAAAAAAAAAGACTTCCTTATCAACTTAAAGCTGCCTTCAAATACATAGAGATCTTTCTCCTAGTCCATCCCTAACAGAATCTTTTTCAGAGCACCGTATTGCTAGGCATACTAGGAACGTAACTGATTTGCTTTGCTTCATGTTTACAGTAAGGACATGTCTGTGGTCCTTCAGAAGTAAGAGAACCTGAATTCAAGACTTCCCTAAATCTGTGGAGGTTTGAATCCTATTTGATCTTGTAGAAAATTGTTACAAACATCAGACTAAAAAGTACAAATGTATGAGGCCACTGTATCCTTACGCCAACACTATCATACAGTCAAAAGGAGAGAATGGCTAAAAGATGCCTGGATATATCACAGAGCTTAGAGCACTACACTGGGATTGAAGCAACAGAGGGTTCTGCTGCCAGAATTGTCTAAAATAAAGCTTATAAATGGTATATGAAGCAGAATTTCTGGACTCATTACTGAGAAATGAGTACCTGAAACCCAGTGCTAATGAGCTTGGGTGACTTCCTTCTCTTAGTGGTCCATTTTTACAAAAAAAAAAAAAANTGTTGATTGAGTGTCCTAGTTGGAGTAAATCATACTTAAAAAGGCCTTTGCTGTTAAGATAATAATTACTTTACTTAAGCTTTTGATGAAGGAATTGAAATAGAAAAGAGATTAGAGTTCTGCCCAGTACACCAAAGTTATGAGAAAGCATTATTATTTAGGCAATCTCTGATTTTTACTTAGTTTTTTATTTCTTTGAGGTATTTTATTACTGTCTTTTTATTTAAGGTACTCTGTTGTCTCTCGTTTAACCTCAGCAGAACTTAAAAAAACTCTGCTGTTCAAATATTCACGCACATACCTGTTTGCATGAGTGTTCGCCACATTTTCACATTCTGGAAATAGTCTTGTGAACAAATATTTGCTCGTACAACAGTTCTTGAAAGGTGAATAAAAGAATTTATGAACATTATCAAAGCAAATACATGTGGCGCCTGGTACAGGAACATTTATGATCACATTTTTGTAGGACAGAGCCAGTGCTAACAGGGTTTCAGTACAAAAGTGCACTTCTGCAGAATCAAAGATAAGCATTACTTCAGCAAGCAGCAGAACATCATTGTTCTTGCAGAGCTCCCTTGATGATATTCCAGCCCTGCTAAATTCAGGGGCAACTCTTCTACTTTTTGCGATCAAATATAATTCCATATGTGCAGCTATTATTCCATTCTTTACTGTCACCTTATTCTCAAGATGTAAATTTCCTTGTTTGCTTGGAGTGTTTGTTGAAAACAAACAAACTTTAAGTGACAAACTTCACTCAGCAAGAGTCCAGTGCAAAGCCACCAAAGTCAAGAGAACAACTTGTCTCGATTCAGAGGGCTTCCAGCCAGCTGCTGATGGCCTACACTGGATCTGAAACAGATTAGCAGTACGAATTATGGTGTAAGAACTGGGCCCATTTCATTTTATCTCTTTTAATAAAGTTGAATGCTCCAGAGGAAATGTTCAAATTCAGATATTAAGTTTCATCCAGCCTAAAGGTAAGAGCTGAGAGCTTGTCTTTGGAAACTGCATACATAGACAGTAAAATTAGAAATACACTTAATGTATATTGTCTATCTCTGGTAATGTTTGCAGCAATTAGTAACAAACCTACCACTACTGATACTCTTCTTCGACAGCAGAGGGAGCGTTTAATCCAGTAACTCACTTGTTCTCATACGTTCTCATGAAGATCCTGGCAATAATTAATAAGTACATTGCCAACCCCAAATATGTCTAATCAGATAGCTGCCCTGTGGCTGGATAACTGTAAACCAAAATACAGTAGCTGGAAAATCATACCATGTAGGAAAACCAGAAGGTGTTAATGGTGGAGATCAAAAACTATTATTTTCCTTTTTTTCTTGAGAGATAATTTCAAGAAGAGTGAGAATCCAAATTAGTGAAAGTAAATACTTTATCCCCCATTGGAAAAAATAGCATGAGGGGTAAAGCAATTGGCAAGTATTTAAAAACAAAAGCAAAAAGTGAATAAAGAAAATCTCCAAAGCTCAAATTTACTCTCTAAATTTTATTAATGTCTGGCTCTTAGAGCTGCCCAGGAGCTTTTTTTCAGACGTGTCTGTGCTGAAAACCCACGCTCTTTTGTTTCTGAATCCAGGCCTTCAGCTTCTGGGGGACTAGAGGAGATCTGGGCAACTACATCAAACTTAAAGTATATGGAATAGGGAGAACATCACGATTTAGTTTCAGCCTGTGATAAGGTAACAGGCAAAAAAGGCATTGACAGAACATGTGTTTTAGTAGCTCTGATCAGATGATAAAATAAAGTAGTAATTCTCTATTGCAGTAGTTACTTCGGGAGATAATTCTCACTTTTTAAAACAATGTCATGTGCCTTTCTCCAGTTATATCTGTTCAGAAAAATAATGGCTGGGTACATTAACAAGTGTACCCTGTACATTGCAGCCACAGCACTGGCAGTACTACGTGTTCTACGAGCTTTCCTGACTGGAGAATTTATTGACCACCAGAGTGATGCTTGTTTAGTTGAACACACTTTTTTATTTTTCCCTTAGCCTTTACTTAGGCAAACTCTGATACTTCAAAAGAAATTTTATTGATTGAAGAACACTTGCCTCCAGGTGAAACTAATAACTTTGATTCAGCTACCCTATGGCCTGATTAAAATGCTTCATTCATATGTCAGGGTAAACCATGAGATTCCAAAATGAGCAACTGTCCCTCTAAAATCAGTGGGAATTTTGCTTGTTCAAAGAGATGCTCACAAACATGAAAATAGTTTTAGCTCTTCGTTAACTTAGCCTTCAGGCCTGAGTCAATGTCAGATAACAATTTGAGCAGAGCTTGCAATACAGCTATTCTGCACAGGATACATACTGTTTCTGATTACATGGAGAGCCATGGGAGTACAGAGTTTGACAGCTGATAAAATACATTTTTAGGGCTTTGAAAACCCCACACTTGATCAGAAACAAGCTGAAAAGAATGCCTAATCTGAAGCTTGCTCTCAGAAAAATTGTTACAGTTTGGTTAAAAATTTCATTCAGGGTTCAAGGAGGCTTACCAATGACTTTGTTTAGATAAAAGTAGGCTACTTGATCAGCAAAGCTAAGGTTGTAGATGGGCCTGATACCTCCAAACCTCTCAATTGTTACATTCCCTTCTATTTCATCAGATTTTTTTCTGTTCTTTTTTTCACCCTACTCTAGTTTGGATTGAATATTTTCTCCTTGTTCCTCTTTCTATTTGAATCCACATTTTCTAACCAGTGGGATGGTTGGCCAGCAACCCATTTGAAATCAGGTGAATCCCTGTAAATATTGTAAATAGGCTCAGCAGGTCTCATAAGCATGTTGCAATGCTAGAAGAATTGTGTGATTTCTGAAGGGTTTCCTTTTTTTCAAGTACCACATATACAGCAATTTTTTTAGATTTGCTAGCCTAAATACTCATGATTTTTCATTAAGCCAGTTTTCTTAATAGGAATTACTATGGTCCTGACAACCACTTGAACCACAAGAACAGAATTAATATTAAAAATTGCCTAAAAAAAAAGGAAGAAGAAGAAGAAAATGTTTGGATACTTGTTACTTTAATTTTGTAGGCTCTTGTAGGACCCCTATGGCTAACCTTTAATTCCATATTTGTCCATCTCTACTCAAAATGAAGTGTGGAGAGGAGATGTTTTATTTTGAGTAGACGATATGCAGACCCTGAAATTTGTGGCAGGCACATGCTGGGCTATTTTTATTAAAGAAACTCCAGAATCCATGGCATGTTATGATAAATGCTTATCCTTGCACATTCTTATAGCTGAAATTAAAAGAATCAGGACAATAAAGCCAGCAGCTAAGATACCTGTCTAGAAAGGAGCCTACAAATTTCAGCAAGTGGTAGGAAGAGGTCCAAGTCCTGTCCTTGCTGACACCTATTTGAGTTAATGGGATTGTACTTGTATAAATGCAAGAAGAACTTGGCTTGTAAACTTCAAAAGGCTCACAATAGCAAACGGGGTGGGGGTGGTGGGGAAAGAAGAAATGAAAAAGCAAACAACACCATGTGGAATGAATCTGAGATATCCCATCCCAGTAAGAACACACAGCAGTCCATTTTATTTATTCAAATCAACTGCAGACTGTGAGATATATAGACTATGAGAAGAGAGGGTGGGAAAGTGAAAATGTTCAAATAAAAGCATTACTTTGGCACTAATGCTGAGATTATTGTGGGTTATGAAAAGAGTGCATCTAAGACTGGCACTGAAACTCTCCATAGCTAGGCAGGTTCACAAGGATGAACTTATTATTACAACCCTAAAATTGAGGGAAAGAAAATAAAAAATCAGGAGTCATATTTTCTTAAGAAATGATCGCATTTTACTGAAAGGGTTTAATTTAGACAGGACAATGAGTTTTGAAAGTAAACAGGAATCTGCTTTACAAAAAAACCCCAATAATAATAATAATAATAATAATAGTAATAACAATAAAGATAATAGAAAAAGCAAAGCACAAAAGTAGCAAGGGGAAAAAATCTGGCTTTTCCAGTGGTCCTTCAATCTTAAAAAGTACTTCATGGATAATAAGCACTTAAGACCTACATCACCTATGCAGGATAAGGAAGTATAAGAAGTACAAGTAGTCCACACTTATGCACATACTATCTTTTAACTATGAAAACTATGGGATTTTAAGTCTTCTCAAAGCTAAAATGAATTTGTAGGTCAAGCGTGCAGAAAATCTTCTATTTGCTCAGTAGAGTGCTGCTCTGTAATCACAGGATCACTCCTTCCTTTTCTGATTGTTGAAGAACAGCTTCTGCTTCTGAAAACCTCCTCAGAGACACAGGAGCTTTCTCATTTTTTTTCATTGCTTAAATTGTACAAATCAGTTACTGGTATAAAGAGAAGACTTCATGGGGCAAGAAAGGTGTCCAAGGCACAATTATACTCAAGGAAAACTCAGCTCCGCTGCCGAGCCACAGGAATCCTGCGACCATCAGCAGTACACTCCACATGAGCCTTTCAGTGTTCCTCTAATGTTTTTTTGGAGTTAACAGAGGAAAATTGGCCCTTCCAGAGAGCTACTCATCGCAACTGTAGCAATATCTTTACAGGTCAGATGATTCACTTTTTGACATTTTTATTTCCTGTGTGTTGATTACAGAGGCAGTCTACGGTGACTAACTTGGACACAGACACCTCAGACATTTTAAGTGGGAGGAATACACAGTTTTGACCCCAGGAACTAAAAACTACCTCTCTGAAACATACTTAAACCGTATGATTTAGCTCTTCTTTTTCAAGAGAAGTGCACAGAAGAGCAGCTGACCTGAGCCATTTAGGACTATATGCACAAGTTTGTCTCTCTTTGCCCACTTGTCATTAATTTCTATGCATGAAACTAATCTACATGAAGTGGATAATAACTACAGACCAAAAGGGAGGTGAAATTATGTCATGAAGTTTATAGCAAGTCCTGAACAGAGAAGAGCCTCCAAAGAGGCTATACAGATAATCCTCCTTATGACTCACAATAAAGTTGCTTAATCTGAGGAAATATATAGCATATGTAAAACCTATTGGTAATAGGGTCATCCTGTAAGTATTTTAAAGGTTTTTTTTTCAGCTAACTGAACTTTGAAACAATTTAGTGCTTATCTGCCAAACTGGAGAGTTAGAAAGAAGTTTTATTTGCAAGGAAAGAAAAAATATTAATAAATAAATATATTATCATCCTGAATCTTTGCTCTCCTGACCATTTTGCTAGTCCATCAAAATCAGGGCTTCATTTTGGTAACAATAAGACTGCTTTTCTGTAAACTGGGATTCATAATTGAAAAAGCATGACATTGCCCAGCTTACTTTTCATAAGGGGTGGATATAAAAATTCATTATATAAAATTTCCAAAAGAGCTGGTTACAGAATTTTTACTACCTGAGGACATGCAAGCAATTTTAAACAGTTCGGATAGGTTTTTTCCCTTTGTATTTAAATTAAATGAAATGCTAGCTCTGCCAGGTTGACTACTGGTATTTTTGTACTCTGATTTTGTAAGATTGTGTTCTGATAGAATTTCATAATGCCAAATTCACTTACATTTGTCAACCCATCAGAACATGAATTTCATTGGAATCAGTCCCATCCCTTCCTTCTTGATGGCTGATAGCTCCAGAACATGTATTACTGTGAATATTTGCATTATATTAAGGTTGTACAGAAGCTCTTTTTTCAATATTTTGATTTGGGAACACTTTATTCTTCATGCTTTATTAAACATTCTTCCAGATGGTAGTAAAAGTCTTTCTATTGATGCCACATACTCAAAAAAAAAAAAGAAACACACCTGTTTCTGTTACTATAGTGAGTCTACCTTTTCCTTAAGTTAAGTATCTACTACACCTGACAGAATACTGATGTGGGTAACTATTTGGAAAATCTTAATAAAATTAAGATTTGGTATAATTTAAAAATGTTTTGTAAGCTAGTGTAAATTACATTAATTTAGATTCCTACTTTTTTCTTCAGAATTTGGGTAAAAATTAGACATAATCTAAAGGGAATTTTCTTATTTATGGGCTATCTGGCACAGTAAATTGAAGTTTAGCTAAGTCTAGGGTTATTATAAATTGTTTAAACATATATTCTCTATTGAAAACGTTAAATAAATATAATCAGTGAAAATAAATATCCCTCCTGCAATAATCCCAGACCTGCTTAGTCTTCAAAAGATGCAAGATTAGAAACACTGACCACCACCTTAGCATGAGATTCAAGAAGAGTATTTGCAAAATGTCTAGACTTCACCAATAATAAAATTAGAGCTGTTCTATAATGTGACTAGACACCTTTTCAGAAAGTCCCATTTTCTGTATTAGTCTATATATTTATACAATTATCCATGATTCTGAGGACAAGAGTCACTGCTGTGAGTTAGACATGGTATTTCAAATGTATTTTTTAATTTTTTCAGACATACAAAAAAGCAATTTTGTTTTACTAAGCATTGTATGCATACAATAACTTAATTGGTATTTGTATCATGAGTGTGTCATTAACTCTTCATTTTTTGACTTACTGGCTTTTTACTCAATTTAAAATATTTTATTAATAATTTTATGTGCAACATTTGTCATGTTTATCTCTTTTAAAATTAAATCTAGCAAAGCTTTTCTGAAAGTGTGGACGAGAAAACCTAGTAAAAGTATCTTTCTTCCTGCAAACACTAAATTTTAGTGCAAGCAGATACTTATACTTTAGCATGTATATTAATACCTACTGATGATATGGTTGAGGAGGATTAAACATTCCTTTATAAATAAATTGAAATTGTCTTTGTTCCTAAGACTAAAGTAATTCTGTAGACATTGTAAAATTAATTAGAATTATTAAATCTATTGTCTCATCTTGACATCTACCTATTACGGATGGTTACAGCTTCATTAGCATTAAGAACAATTGAAATATATCACATTGCCAACCTGAAAAGGAAAAAATGCCCCTCTTGGCTTAAAGGATAAATGATGCAATGCTCATTATTTTAAGGCCCATGCTAATCACTGCAGGTGGAAAGTGTCATGTCAAGCACTTTGAAATCATGATTCTGATCATGATTATTTTTTCATTTGGCCAGGTTAGCACAGCATGAAGGATCTCATGCTGATTTTAATCATTCCAAAGACAGGGTCAAACACATTAGTATTCATGGTCTTGTAGACACATATTTCTTTTTTTTTCAAATATAAAAGGAAGTGACCATTTTCAAAATTTGGTGATAAATTTTATAATAATATACTTACATTTTCTGGGGTTTATATTCTAAATGTTATTGGAAAGCTAAAAAAATGTTAATAAAAATGTTTTTTAAATGTGGACATATTCAATGGCAGACACTTCTATCTTGAAATGATTTAAATCAATCCCTGCTGACCTCAGAAGTTAGGTACCAGGTGTGATTTTTATTTTCCTGAGTGACCATTCTTTGGTGTCTGAAAACTGCAGTTGGAAGACACCAAAGAATGAACTACAAATAATGAGCACTGCTCACATTCATGCCCTCAGTATATTTCCTTTTTCCATTCACCTGTCTAGCCAAATACCTGAGGACCTATCTTTCTTTAGCCAAAAATATCACAGAATAGTTTGGCAAACTACTAAAATCCTGTTAAAAGTGTATATTTCAAAAGTTATATATTAGTCACAGCGTACCATGAGGTTTTTTTTTTGTCCTACTATTAAATAAAAAGGTCATACAGGAGCAGTATTTCTTCCAAGAATTAGTATAATGAACTCACCTTAAGCTGACATGCATTAGATCATAAAACTCTTTATTGTAAGGACAGGGGAAAATAGGTGTTTTATCAAATAGTGTGATTAATGACATAAACATTGTTGTTTCAAGCCCATGTATATATATTTTTTTAACAACTTTGAACAGCAATATATAATTATGTTGAAAAGATCCAATAAGCAATTATATCCATGTCATATCAGATATATTTCAGAATACGCTGTGAGTGATTTTCATTTTGTAATCATCGCTTCATCCAGACTTTGGAGTTTTAGTGACTGCAAATGAATGGACTTCAGACATACTTACTGGGACCAGCTTGTAGAAAGATGAGACAGAAAAAAACGTTTTTACACATCCAAGATCAGATCTCTAAAATATTGTGTGATTAATATATGACTCATTGATCAAATTGAAATAACCTCCTTTAAAGGTGGCTAAGAACTAAGGTAGGTATATATGTCCTTTACTGTGATATTTGTGGGCTTACTAATAAAAAGTCATTTGTAGCCTGTATGTGCTGAAGGAAACATTCTTGGTTTGATAAATTACATCAGTGAAATTTTGGGAGTGCAAACCAGGAGCACAAGAAGCTTGCAACAAAGTTCTTTTGTGTGTGTGGTTGGGCATGGGGAAAAGGTATGCCAATAAAAGCTTTTAGCTTTTCCCATGATCTCAGTCAGACCAGAGCAGGTAGCATACAGCTTCAGTGTGGCAGACAGATTTTGGCATTTCAAAACAAAAATAATCTTCCTAATAATTCAATGCTGACTCTATTAAGTATATTCAGGGATCTGCTATAAGTCAAAATGACAGTGTCTTGCAAAGGAGGTAAATGCTGTACCTCCTTAAATGCTACTAAATGTAATACATTTTTCTGTATTAATAGCCTTTAGCAGCAGATTATTTTGAAACATAGCTGCAAGACTCTGACCACACATCCAACAGAACAGGAAGACAGGATATAACTTGGAAGCACGCCTGGTCTTCCCCCAGTCAATTTTGGTTCCCTGCTATGGCAGGAAACAGCAGCTCTTCTGGTTATCCCTGCTTGTCTACCTCCATGTTAAAACTAAGATTTTTTATCCCACAACTGTGTCCAAAAAACAAAGACCCTTTCAGTGATTATAATAGTTCTTCTTGCTATATCCTTTTGCTTGTGCCAGTTTGTGCTGAATCTTAAATAACTCTCCTACTAGACTCATATGTTCTCTTTATATATTCATGAGTAGATATTATTTCCTATATTCTCTTTTTCTATTAAGAATCTCAGCTTCTGAAGTCTCCTCATACAAAACAGTTTCTCTTTCTTCCCTGATATCCCTGAGTATTCTTTGCATCTCCTCTGGTTTGAATTCATTTTCTTGAAGCGACCTCTGCCCACAGATATTTGTTGGTCATCATAGTCATTCAGATATCGGATGGTAATTCCTGTCGTCCTCTGTAATGATGTTGATTCCTGGTACATACTGGTTTAAATCAATGTGCTCTTAATTAGGTTTGAAGTTTCTCATAAGAACTTCAAATTAGATTATTCTAAAAACTATAAACTGATAAATTCCCTTAAAAGCCTTTTTTCAGCCAGATACTATCTTCCTCAATCACCGTCTTCCTTGAGCCATCCCTTTGTTAAACATTCAGTTCCTCTGCTAATCCCTATCTTCTCCATTTTCATAAGGAATTTCCTTTGTGCCATTGCATCAAATCCCTTAGCGAAGTACAGAGACCCAAAAGCTGCAGCTTTTCTTTTGGCTTGAAAATGGGTTTCCTTATCAAAGAAGTTACCTTTTCAAGCATCTTGAAGAAAATCTATCCTTGGGAAACACATGTTGAAATTGACTTCATTAAGTATTGTCTCATGTCTTTGATTATTCCCTAAATCCACGGCTCCTTCTAATATTTTCACGCAATTGAGAAATGTATCTAAATGGATCCTTTTTTCTTTCTCAAGACTCCCATTAGACATTATAATTTCTGATATGATTGTTTCATTAAATAGTCCTTGGTACCGTATCTGTGGTTTCATGTGCCAGCTTTTTTAGGATTCTGAAATAAGTTTTTTTCTGACTTCTCAGTTTGAGAACGTTTTACCTCTTCAGATTTTGTTGCTACTCAAGTGTTGTTTTAATGTTCACATTCTTGTTTTTATTCGTCTTTGATTCTGTACACAAACATAATAATTCTCCCTGAAACCTGACGTTAAGTATTCATTTATCTTTGGTTCTGGGACTGGGTTATGCTAATGCTCAAAATCAGTGTGCTGCACAGCTCTTCTCCCTTTCTGCTTCTTCAGTCTTTATACGGCAGAAAAAGAGAAGTTGCTTTAATTTACAATTGCAATATGGAAATTCAGTGAAGTACAGGCTAATCTCTGATTAGTGGTGGCTATGAATAATGAGACATTTTGTATTACCTCTCATTACTTTCTTCTTTGTTAGTTACAGTAATTACATTTCTTTTGTCACACATATATATTCAGCCTTAGCATCAACTTGAGGTTTTCTTTCTCTTTCATTCTTCCTGATTTCTGACAGATTAAATCCTGTCTGGAAGGTTTTAACCATTACTACTGAAAACCCTTTTTTCACAGTCTAATTCTCTGTCTCTACTGTTTCCATGCCCTCTTCTCTGGTTGTCCTGGCTTGTCTGCCTCTGATCTGAAACAACTCAAAGGAAGAGTATGTTCTGATCCCCCTCTAGCTGTATTTCACCCTGTTCTTGTCTTCAACTCTACATAATTTACTAAGCTACTTCTTCACATCACTTCTCCTTTTCTTTGACCTGTCCTTTTCATTTTTTTTTGTCCTATTTAAACCTCCCCTCCCCTCTCCTCTCCCTCTCCTCTTCCTCTCCTCTCCCTATCCTCTCCCTCTCCTCTCCAGAGCTTCTCTTTCAGGTCATTTTCTTAACTGTAGCTGGAAGATCTCAGCCATTTTTTTCACGTTAATAATAGCAGCGACACTATGATAACATAAACTTCAATACAAGCTAGTTGCCTTAGAGCATGTCTGAAATCACTGGTGGGTTTAAGATGACTAGAGTCTATGCTTTCATAGCTGATTTCTACCACTATCTAAACTGGCTACATTAAAGCCTCTATGGATAGAGAAAATTAAGATTCTTTTTTTTCTCCATATGTTACAGACAAAGGAAGCACATAATGTAATTTCTCCTAGCAATATATTTACTTCATCCTCCTCTTTAAGTGATCATAAATACCATTTGTGAAATCACGACATTAACTTAAACTATGTTAAATTAATTAGAGTATGACTCCACAAGAACTGGATGGGAATATGTCTCTGTAGACAATTTTTAAACATACTTCATAATTAAAAAATGAACCTACAGGGCTTTTCAAAATAAAAGCTACTTCACAGCCCTAGAATAGCCACAGGGCCTAGGAATATCACTGGGAGTCATTGGTTTATGTCTCCATTCTGCAAGACACATGTGAGAGACCTGAATACGAAGCACTTGTAAAACAGGTGATTAAGATGGCCACCAGATTAGGGAGAACCAAGTTTTATTCCCACCATGAATAACAAAGAGGAAACAAACTTTTGAATAACATTGAAACAGCACTCCACATTCAGTCCTGAATCCAATTTTCCACAGTCCAGGTGAATGCCCTTATTACAGGTCTATGACTATAGACATAGAGTAAATATTTACTTCTCTCTCCCTCCTTCCCTCCCTCCCTCCCTCCCTCCCTC
>VXBJ01005238.1:793985-859180 GCA_013400055.1 Nycticryphes semicollaris
AAGGTTATATTGTAAAGGACTCCAATTAGGAAAGGTCACAATTACACTTGCACTTGTTATTTTTGTTCTGGTTATCCCATATGTATTAAATACCATGTAGTCTTTAATTACATAATCTTATTTACTCCATGCCTCTCTCTGTGCAGAGAATGGAGAGTGCTCACTTACTAAGCAGCTAATCAGTGTTGTGTATACATTGTCACTGCTCAAAACAGACCAAGTACATCTGCTTATTCTACAAATTTCACACCATAAAATAATATATGAAGACACAGAAATAAGTGTAACAAACATACAGCTTGTGACATCTAAGACAAATCTCACTGAAGTAGGATTCTAACATTGGCATCTCCAAGGCAAATGCGTACAACAGGCAAAGTTGAACGATACTTTGTTTCCCATGGTTAACCTTGGTCATCTGCTACTCATCTTCCACATCTGTGGGAAGCAAGTTGGGATGCAGCATAATACAGAGCTCTGACTCATTTTGTTATGAAATTGATTCAGTGCAGCAACTAAGACATGGCAACTTTGGAAAAACTTAAATATGTGATTATATAAATTGTGTCATACTGAGACTCTACAGGAAATGCAAACACTAGTATTTCCTAATTTGGTATTTCTTCATTATTATTTCCTATTATTATTCTGGTCAATAGGACAGGACACAAGGACTCCATATTGATAATAAACTGGCTAGAAAATGAAAAAGTAATGGTCACTTTTCACAAAAATAGGAGATAACCAGTGAAATCCTTTAGAGATCTGTGAAAAAAGCCAGTGCTGTTCAACATTAATGATTTGGAATGGAGGACAAATGGCAAATTGACAAAATTTGCACGTTCAGGGCACGTAAGTGAAAGATGATTGTAAAGTTTTGCAGAAAAACCTTGCAACCATAGGTATCAGGAAGAACATAAGAAAACATGCATAAAAATCAGTCTCAACTTTAGTAGTGTCAAGAGTTGCTCTGCTCTAACTGTTATGATGCCGAAATGAGATACTGAATTATAACAGATACATGACATCCTGTGGTTAATAGGTGAAAATCAAAACCTTTTTTATGCCTCTGTAAAGATCTTTCATGGATCGTCTTTAATACTCTGAAAAAAAGGAAGATGTAGAGAAGCTGGGAAAAGTACAGGAAGAAGAGAATAGCTTCTGTACTACTCTGCAGTAGGATTATTTCCAGTTCTAGCAGCTTGTTCAAAACCCAAACCAGAATGTGGAAAGGAACTCTCCATCTTTACAAAGAAATAACTGAAGGAAATGTATGGAAGTATGATATAAGTATGTAAAACTATGCATGGAAGACATGCTGAACTGGAAACATGCATTTGCTGTCTCATCAACTTCAAGGCCCAAAGGTTTTCAAATTAAACTGGGGTGGATAGGGGATTCTTAGGTTCAAAATACTGAAGAGAGATATTTATCCATATGACATAAATTTAAGTACTGGAATTTGCTGCAGAACTCTGTGAATGTTAAAAGCTCATACAGCTTCAAGGTAAATTTTTGTAAGTTCATGGAAGATAAATCCCTTGAAAGCTATGCCAGGGTATAGAGTCATCACTTCTGGCACAGAAAGTCCTCAACATTTATTAGAGAGTGCTGGAGGGAAGTTTCATACATTCTTCCTCTGTTCTTATATTCTTTTACCCCTATAACCTATTTTGAGTGACAGCATAGTGGGCTAGAGGAATATTGCAAATATTATATTTCTATTGTTCCTGGTATGCTCTTTTGTGTGATTACATACAGACGCATCAATGTTAGCAAATATAAAACATGGGTAAGCTTTTTTGAAAAGTCTTTAGGTAACTAACTTTAACCTGAAAAAAAAATCAATTTATTATTGTAAGTATATTGTGTAGCTGAAGCTTGTCACCACCGTTCACTTTAAGGAAGAGATAGTTTCAAGACCAAAAAATCACTCCTTTCCATCAGTCAAAGTATATGTACACATGTACCAATATGTATATGTGTAAATATGTACATATTGGTACAAGTGTATAGTTTCTATGTGACCTCCTCACATTCAGCTGTATTTAGCCTTTTACATAATCTTTCACCTCTCAGCTGCCTGTTGTGTGCTAGACTTGTGTCATTGCTGGTCCTTCATCTATTTGAACTTTATTCTCACAAATTATGGGAAGGTATTCACAAATCTTAGAACAAGCAAAGAAGCTGGAAGTAGTTCCACCAGCATGACTCCTAAGAATATTTTGGAGTATTTTCTTACCTGTAGAAGAAAAAAGATTTGGGCTGGATATTGTAGTATATTTTTTGGTAAATAAATTAGTGGCCTACTGTGATTATCCCAGTAGATGCCAAAAGAAACAAAAATTAAGTGTCTTTGAATCTTATTCTTTGTAAAGAAACTCAAAAAGTTAAAAATCTTTGGGACAAAGAAAGTCATAGATAAGATCCTTAGTGCACGTAAGTTAGTGGATGTACTCTGCAGTAGGATTATTTCCAGTTCTAGCAGCTGATAAACTGACCATTTCAGTTTAGAGCAACAACTTCCAGTTCTATAATAGAAGCCTAATTTAATGAGGCTCTGTTTTCCTGCGTCTGATTTCAGAGTCCAATGGGGAGATGAAATACTATTCTCCAGCTGCTTTCAGAGACAGTGAGGAGTAACTAGGATAGAAGTAACTGAATCATGAACTTTAATTCTATATATTCACATCTGCAGGATCCTACCCAAGAGGAAGCTGTGGTTTCCTCTCTTTAAGAGGCCACTTTAAATATAGCCCTGAAATGGTATTGTGAGAAGGTTATTACATAATCTTTTAGAAATGAATTATTATTTTACATAAAGAGATGTCTTCAACATGTAGTAACATTTAAATGCATGCAGGTTTTTGGTCACCTTGGTCTCCAGGGAAGAGCCCTCAACCACCGCCCTGGGCAACCTGTTTCAGCTCAGGTGCATAACCTTGCACTTGCTCCCATTGAACCTCATGTTGCTTACTTGAGCCCACCTATTCAGCCTGTCCAGGTGTCTCTGGATGACATCCTGTCCCTTAGGTGTATCAACAACACCACACAGCTTGGTGTCATCTGCAAACTTGCTGATGTTGCTCTCAATCCCTCTGTCCATGTCATTGATAAAAACGTTAAACAGTACTGGTCCCAGCATGGACACCACTTGTCACTGCTCTCCATCTGGACTTAAAGCCACTGAGCAACACCCTCTGGATGTGACATCTATCCAATTCCTTATTCACTGAACAGTCCACCATCAAATCCCTATCTCTCCAATTTGGCAAGCAGGATGTCATGGGGGACCGTGTCAAANCCCCCCCGCTCAAATTACTTTATGATGGCATAATGTTAAGATAATTAGGATCTTTGATGACTTAGGCAGATAGATATATGGTGAGGCTCTGCAACCCATTAATGCCTGGCTGCACATTGCTATACAGATGCTCAATGTTACGGTCCAGGACCTTTGCACCAGTGACACAGTATATCTGTTCAGATTTAAAGGCAGATTAAGCTGTCATTTGTGGTGCCTATGCCAGAAAATAATTCCTGTGTGATATAGTCAGTATATACTCTTCCGCCCAATGTAATCCTGTTGGCCAGCAAGTACAGAATTGTCATTGCAGAAGGCCACCGGCTCTGCATTAAGCTAAGGCAGACCACAGGCCTGGGGCCATCAGACAGGCTTTGTTTGGACTTGGCTTGCTTTGCTTAAGCTTGTTTAGCTTTAAGAGCAACTGATTAATGACCAGGTTGCTATTATTTAATTTTAGTTTGTTTAACATTGTATAGTTATGTGGTGCAATGCCTATAGTTCGTGCTATAGATAGGAACAGCTAGCAGTTTCTAATCAAGAGTAAACTACTTCTGTAGTGTAACTGCGATGCAGCTTAAAGGAGGACAGATCTGGGGTGATAGCAGAGGCCTTGAAGGTTTGGGCACAGAATGATAACAGTGATGCCAGGGCTATCAATAACTCACCAGCAATCAGTTACTGAGAAAAAAATGGAAACTTAGGAGCTGAACAAAATTGGATTTAGGGGGGAAAAGAAGGACAAGGAACAAGTACCAAACGTGTACAAAGAGATGAAAGAGCAGGGTGTAAAGCATGTAAGAAAACATAAAAATGACAGCAAGGGGATGGAAGAAGAACAGAAAAAATGATGAATCATCCATCTGTAAAAGAGAAGGAATTAACCCCCATCACTAATATTTTGCTCTCCCAGCAAAGATTTCAAGGAGCTCATGAATCCCCATAATTCCCCTAAGATTGAACTATTTGCCTTAAGCTCCAGACAGGAGTGGAAAGGTGAGCCTAACGATAGAGATAAAAGAAGGGTTGGTAGCAGAGGGTTTATCTGAATAATAACTTTTGAAATATTAGATTTGCTTTCTATTTAGATAGAATTAGAATCAATATGTCTGGACTAAAACCAATAGAATTTTGTTTCGTTTCAGTTATACCGTTAAAGTTTTCAGCTTGGCTAGTGTAAATTCTTGGCTTCATGTAGAAGGTATGGGCACTTTTTAGCCATAACAAGATCTCGAGTGTAAAACAGAGCTGAGATACCAGGTACTGACAGTTGGTTTCATACCTCCAATCCCTGACTTCTGGAAAGCCAGCTGGGAACTCATGAGGTTGTTGCAATTCAGAATAGCTTTAATTTGCTGGGAACTGTTTACCAGACCAGATCAATATTGGTCATTGGCAAATCCTGGAAACACCAAACCCAGTGTCGTAGCTTATTTTTGGAGACATTTCATTGCTTCATGCTGCAGACTGGGTTTCAGGCTCACCAGTCCTAAAACATGCAAGGTGATAGATAGCATCTCTAAAGCAAGATTTTTTTTATAAAGAACATCCTCCTTCCTCTTCTCTACTTTTGCAATTGCAAGCTCTAAAGGAGAAAAGGTAGTTGAAACATTTATAACTCCCCCCAAAATGAAAAGGGAATAGAAAGGAAACTTTGCTGTTTAAATAACTTATGTTTAACCAAGCACGCTATGAACACCTTTAGTCTTTAGTGATTACTGCTCATGAATTCCTATGAGACAGATACAATTAGTCCCAGTTTACAATCAAAGTGAGGTACTCATATACTTATGTACAGCAAGAAAATGAATTACAGTGCAAGGACACTTTTAAAGTGATTTTGTCTGCTATTTTCATCACCTAAATAGTTCCCAGTTATCTTGATTTGACTTCTGGTTTCTAATCCATAAATTTTTCACTGGCTGAGGCATAAAAAAGGGTTGATGTACATAAAAACAAACAAACAGAAAACCTAGGAGAACCAGGTTTTATCCTGGGTCTTCAGTTAAATGCTTGAATTTAGGTGGGATGGCTTCATGACAGAAATTGGGATGCCAGTATTGGTCATATGATGGGGCTTTAGGCATGTTGAATGTATATGAGAAGCTCTGAGAAACTACAGGCAAGAAAGTAACAAGGGCACCCTGTTCTTGGCCCTGCAAAACAAGAAAGCAAGATAAGAGAAAAACAAGTTTTGAGGAATTTGGACACAGCAAGCAGGATGTTGCAGGCAGTCAAGGACGATGTTGTGAGCCACTGCGGTGCCCAATGAGCAGCGAGCATGGACGCGTGGAGGGCACGTGGGAACTGGTGTTAACCAATTGTATTGTGCGTGCTTTTCGCAGGGTGTGTGTACCGGGCTTAGCAAGGGAATATAAGCAGAGGCAGAGCTGGGAATAAACGGAGCTTGATTCCACATCATATTGGTGTGTTGTTCATCTCCCTTCACTCCTCGGGCCGCGGCAGTCATAATTTTTATTTTCACACATTCACCACTAAATGTCCTTATTTCAGTCGCTGACTTGACGTACCACTTTTCTTTCCTATCACTCTATCCAAATTTTGCTATGTACTGAAGAATAAGTTGTTTTCCTGCCATTTGGATAAAGAACACACACACACAAAACCTCACTAGTCTGTATCACTAAAAGTTAATTTATTCTGTGTGAGGAATTTTTACTGACATAAAGTAGATAAGTAAAGAAGATAAGCAGAAAAATAATAAATACATTAAAAAAATGCAAAACAAAACAACTACCAAAAAAAAATTACCTTAAAGGAGCTGTTCTCCCTGTAGGCTGGTTGTTCTAGAATTTACAGTACTCTGTTTTTGTTTTAACATGGGAATCTATTAATTTGAAATTGCTTACAGGTGTTTTTCAGATTCTCCTTGGAAAAAACCCCAAAAAGCAACAACAGCCTCCTTTCCCTCTTCCTGTAGTATCACAAATATTTTTGTTTGCAAAATATAAATGTGTTATTACAAATATGAAATTAGTATAAGGTGCTGTGGTCAGAACAATATTATATGTGCTTTATAAAAACATGTACTGAATACTTCAGATACTGAATACATTTACAGTCATTTCAGGAAATGATAGTAAAATGATAGAGCATGGTCAGTCTATTGATTAACAATATTATCATGGTTTGGCAGCATCTTAGTAATTTTCTCTCAAGAAACAGTTAAGTTAGCAACCATGTTTTTATGTGGGTGAGTGACTTTTCTAAGAACTTTCTATTATGGAACTGTTTTAAAAGGCAGTAATAATAACTTCATTGGACTTTAAAAAATGTTATTGGGCACAGTATTTGATAAACATCTTAGAGTGGTTTCATTTGTTTTAAAGGTGTTCTCTTATTTAAACACTGATTTTGTGGACAATTTTAAGAGATTATTGGCTTTAGCATTTTATATACTTCAACTTTACAATAAATGCTCTTAAGAGTTATAAACACTGCCTGATAAATGCAATAGTTATGTCCTTAACCTTGCAGTGCTGAATTCTCTCTATTGACTTGAATGAGCTCATATCAGTCACAAAGTTCACAAGAAAGAATACATTCATGGTGGATATGTATGGTTTATTCAACTGAGTCTAAAATCATAGAACTGTAGAATGGTCCAGGCCAGAAGCAATCTCTAGGGTCATTTAGTCCCATGTCCCCACAGTCAATATATCATCTGATTTTTTCCTGTGACTTAAAGGAACAAGAAAGGAAAACAGTATAATTGCAAAGCAAAAAACAAAGCACCAGAAGTGTCAAGGTAATTGTGAAAAGAGAAGAAAAAGTAATTAGGTGGAGAAATTACTCCCTTTATCATCAGAACCAAATAGGTTCAGCAGCACCCCCACTCCACCCCTCCACCCCCCCAAAAAAAGCTACCTTTGAAGAAATTTGGCTTTACTTGACATAATAAAAAGTAATGAGATAAAAATAAAGACTCCAGAATGAAAATCAAAAATCAAGTTCCTTGGACTTGAGGCTTGCACTATGTGGCACTAAGTCAAGCTTTTATTTGCTTTTTGGAGTTTCTTAGGGGAAGCTCTGACAATAAGAAGTTAAGAGTTAAGAAAGAACACATTACAGCTGCCTTGGTCCACACCCTGCTTGCATGAGGAGAAAACAAAAATCAGCAAAGGTCTCCAGCCTATAAACTGTCCCTTTATGGTAAAGAAAATAGAATGGTATGTGATTTGAAGTGTTTTCAAGTGTAGCTCCTCAATTTCCATTTTGAGATAACTTCCTCTTGACTATGGTAAGTAGCACTAACATGACTGTGTACTCTGCATAAGCAAGAGTATTAATAGTACAAGCTCAAGGAATAAATACAAATTAATTATTTTGATATAGATTTGGTCCTATATTAATTATATATTTTGTAAATAATGAGAAATGAGGAATTCTGTGAGGGCTAGTGGGTGACATTCTCTGTGCTGATTCCATTTTGAGACTATTTACTTGGTCTGAAGAGCACAATGAAATTCAGTATCTTTGAAAACACCAAGGTGAAACTGATTTGGTTTGGCAGCAGTTCACACCACAGAGATTTCTTCTTGTTTATAAGAAAATAGTGATTATGTTCCCTGCAATAAAAGCAAGCAGCCTAGTAAATTAAAAATTTCTCTGGAACTCATGGGCATACATCAAAGATCTCCTGCTAAGCTCTCTAAGGTGTGGAGGGTTTTTTTGGTTTTTGTTTTGTTTTGTTTTGTTTTACTTTATTGATACAAAGGTAAATACACAGCATGATGCTTTCTGTCTTCCATTTCTGCATCTATGTTAAGAGCATAATTGAGATTGAGCAAACTGAAAGATAAGTAAGCAAATCTTGGTAAGCAAATCTGAAGATGAGCTAAGTTGTTGAAACAATTGATTTTGATCACTTGCCATGAGAATAAGGTATTAGCTATATTCAGCATTTATTACAACCGATACTGCATCACTCAGAAACAGAAAGAGCTGAAAAGAGGCTGCAATGAAAGTCCCTTAATTACATTTTGTTCTTTTTTACTGATGCTTTTAGGGGTGGTCTCTCTGTGTGTTGTGATCCCTCTGCAGAAATATCTGTGTCTCCATGTCATTTCGCTAGAAGCAGATTAAATCTCTTCCTGCATCAACAGTGTAGTTACATCAAGCGGAAAACAGAAATTTAGGCAACAATTATCTTGAATTTTCTGACCAAGATCAGGCTTTAGACTCAATGTACCTCCACATAAATCTGTGAATTCTTAATATTGAAAGTTTACCATAACTGATACCAGTGGTTTATACAAGTTGTAGCCTGTATTCTTAAACGTCTGCTGTCTCATAAACATTACATATCACATACTCCATATCATTCTGTGATTACCAGTGGCTGATCTGTTGAACATATATAAACTAAGTCTGGTTTTTTTAGATTTGTATAATGTTTTTATTACAATGGATTGTAAGAATATTAAACGAGAGGTATGTAAAATGATCTCTGTAACGCTACTTTGTTATGTTATCCTTTGAACACACTGAAAGGTCACCAAGGAACATGATGGAAAAGAGGCCCGTAATACACAGAGGGTATGATTGATGTATCACGTTTAGAATGTAATCTGAAGTACAAGAGATTTAATTTATTCCATGACATACAGCCTAAAGTTTGTTTTCAGTTTCATTCAAAATAATGAAAATAATGTTCCCCTTTGCAGCTGCCATTGATTACTGTAATCCACAAAGAAATTAAAAGACACAGTGGATCAAATCAAGGTATTGGAAAGATCGCTCATTTACAGTATAGAAGTACAGGCTAGCATATGCATGAGAAATATGTTAACTATGCTGACTTTTCCCCCCATGCTGCTAGAAAGGAGAGGTTATGATTAATAGCTTAAATACCAACAGTTAGGCCTACTCACCATGCTATCTTATCTCACTGTCTGAAATGGCATGTGGTGTTAATGTGCTAAATATGATATCTATTTTTCTTGTGACCTGTTTCTTAAGAAGTGACATACGTACGCACACACATATGAAATGTAGGCAGTCTACGATTTTCTCATACAAAACCTAATACCTTGCGTGGGTGAGGTTCTTTTCTTCTAGAACGAAGCTAGGATGTGTATGTTGCCTGTAATTTTTCCTGCTCCTCTGGCTATTTTTCCTGCTCCTCTGGCTATTTGTCCTTTAGAAGATCTCCATCTGTCTATCATTATAATAGTTTGGACTATGAAATACCTCCCATATCATAAGGCTTTTTGAAGTTGGAATGAATAGGAATGGGGAAGGCTCAAACAAGTTCACCCTCTGCTCTGTCCTGTGAAATGGAAGGATTTTTTTTTTGTCTGTGTGTGTTGGATTGAAAGGAAGAGACATAGGATTATATGTACTTTTAAACTTACGTTGAAACACAGTACGTATTTAAAGGTATCATATATAAAGATCAAAGTACATAATTGCTAGCCTTTAGTTAGCCAAAACTGCCACTGAATCATGTTTATGGAGGGTCATAAATTCCATTTCTCTGTCAGGAATTAAATATTGGGCCTGGAATATTATTTGCTGCTATTCGTTAAGAAATATTCTATGAAGCTTCTCTGCAGCTACCTTTGTGGTAAAGGTATATTGCTTAGAAGAAGTTGCAGAGCACTAGAAAGTGAAATCTTTTGGAATAGGTAAACCTTGTCTTAAGCTATTGGTGTAGGCCCTGCTGTGTGAAGTCCCTGACACTGAGTGAGCTCAGTGAGTTCGGCATGCTACAGTACCTTACATTTGCTTGCAAACATTTAATTTTCCTGATGTTTTCTTCATTATGGATTAGTTGGTTACCTCACAAAGCTAATTTCTACAAATAACAGTTAACAATGGATTTAGCATAACAGAATCCCTGATGAGTTTTAATTTGTTCTGTTTTGTTTTGAGGGGCGAGTGGTGCTATTTGATGGACTTGGGGTCTCCTACCTTGTTTGAACCAAGAACAGAGGAAGAGAACCAATATTCTGCTACAAGTACCCTGTCTTTTCCACCAAAATTACAGATATATGAGTATGGCATGGTCATCATCTTCCATTAGGAGACTGGTTCATCTAGTATAACAATTTTCCTCCACAGATCAAAGTTTTCTCACTTCTCTGGATCTCCAGAAAACACTGGCAATCAGAGTGCTACAGAAAAAGAAAACCATTACCTCCCAAGTGTCCAATGATCCAGTTCTTCTCTGAAATCACAACCACTTTCAAAATTTGTCATTTTACATTGAAAATGAGTACCAGAAAAATATTCTCTTAGGTTACTTCCTATTTATTGATGCCTTTGAAACATATTTTCATGTTCAGTACCTTACATTTGATAGACAGAAACAGAGAGAAAAATCAGTTAAATGGACTTCCAGGTTCAAAAGTCTATTATTCAACAGTATCTCAGTGGCCAGAATTGATGTGTATACCCCAGAGTTATTACTGGGGTACATGTTCTTCAACATCTTCATCAACATGCTGGATGATAATTTATATGTGCATTGAATGATAGTTTTGATGATGCTCAATTCTTGTACCAGGTGTTTCAGTCCACGGGGACTTTAACATAAATCTCATAAAGTTCAACATGAAGAACTGCAAAGCTCCACACCTCAGGCAGAATTACACTGTATATCATTACATGGGAATGTAAACACCCTACTGAAAAGTACTTAAGTGTTGTGGTGGAAGCCAGGTAAGTACACAAATAACAAATGAATAAACAAATCACAAATTATGTGAACTGCATACTGGACTAAATTAAAAGAAGTATGGCAAGCAGACAGAGTGAAAGTATTTCCTTTAGTGATGATGAGGCCGCTGCTGTAATATGGGCCACCTTATTCTAGAAGGATGTCAGGAAACTGGAGAGGGTCCAGCGTAGAGCTACAAAGATGTTGAGGGCCAACAACACTCAGCCTACAAGGTGACACTGAGGGAAACGGGCTTATTTAGTCTGAAGAGGAAGCCATGTGGCCGTCTAAAATCACAACTATTTCAAGGCTGTTAGAAAGGTAATGGAACCAATTTTTTTTCTCAGTAGTATGAGTCTATAACAAGGCCTACAGACTGCTACTTAGGAGATTTCAACTGAAAATCAGGAATTTTTAACTGAGAACCCAGGGAGGCTGGGAACCCTTTGTGATTTTCAAGATGTGGCTACGCAGAGCCATGGCTGACCTGCTTTAGTATTGGTGATAGTCCTTCTTGAAATTCAAGTAGGACTAGATCTCCTCCAACATTTCTGTGATTCTGTGGTTATTTTCAAGACATACTTAAAGACATGTGGTTCTTGTGCAATCCCATAAATATAGGGATCAGCATGCTCCAATAATTCACCGCAAAACTGTTCTGATTGGAAGGAGTGGTTTACAAAGTATCACATTGCTAATCAAAATTATCTAGATGTCAAATACTTCTTGAGCAGCTTTTAGTTTGACAGAAGGGTTATAAAGGCCCATTTTTACAGATGTAATTCCTATGATTTGTCCTGCCAAATCAAGACTAGCTGTAGAAATTCTGGCTTGCAGAACTCAGTGAAACATGCAAAGATTTAATCTGTTCTAATGCACTCTCACCTGACAAGTCTCTTAAGGCAGTTTTCTGAGAGGAAAGAGTGCAATCAGCTCAGAACAAGCTTCTAAGTTCAGTCTGTTACTATTTAGCACATCCTGCCTCCACACATACATATTTGTGGGCCAGAATTCAAAAATAGAGGTGTGGTGATTATAAGAATGTCTCTCTAAGGTATTATAAGGCATAAAGTACAGCCAGGAAACATTCATCATATAATTATCTCAGTGTTTTGGTTTCCATATTACTTTATAAAACGTGTTTCAAGAAAAACTGAGGCACTTCTTTTTTTTTTTTTTTTGATGCAGCAGTGATTCAGTACTCAATTGAGAATGTTAAAGCGAATAAATTCTCTTGCTTCTGGCGAAGATCAGTGCTCTTTTTCAAAGTTCACCACCAAATGAAGTATTTTCTTCATGCAAATATTTGCAACAACACTGGACTCATTATCCCGATTATTAAAAGCTTAAGAACGTTTTTGGATTATTTCCTGCAAATGTCACATTCAACTTCATTTAAGTAAAGAGTCTGCTCTGAACTTTTACATTTTCTTTTAATTTTTGTTTTTGTCAATAATTTTCAGAAAACAATGTGTTTTTTTTCTAAATCCTTAAAAAAAGTAGATAAAATGTTTTAGTGCAGTTAGAAGATAGTGTAAGAAGTGTTCCTTCTGCAAAAGTCACCATAGACTGCTCATATTCTTTTCACAGACCCGATTATAAATATCAATGGGCAGTAAATGTCAAAGGGTAATGCTGTGAATTGATTGCCGTGGCTGAAAGGGGTTTGACTTGAGGAATTACTAGGTGAAAGTTTATGTACAATGAGGTCAGATGAAAAGATCATAATGGTCCTGTCTTGTCTAGAATCTCTGACTGAATCAATAGCATTAATACCAAAAAAAAAAAAAAAAAAAGAGACAAGGAAAACCATTCTGAGTGAGAAGAAAATATGTCTGTGATATGTCTGTGAATGTACATTAAATAGATAGTGAGTACAAGACTTTTTCTGCATATTTTTATGCAACTAAAATATTTTTTTATCTCAAGGCTCCACTTAAAACACAATACTTCCTATTTAAGTACTTTTAAAGCTTCTTCAATTTATAACCTCTAAAAACATCACTGCAGGTCAAGGTGGACCTAGTCTGAATCTCATCTCTTACACTGTCATACCCATGCTGTGAGTGTCAGCTGTTAGTATTTTCTATTCTAATCTGAATACTTCTTTTCCACAGGCCATTCTGTCTGAGTATGTCTGCATATGTATTAAACTGCCCCATGTCAAGGACTGAATGATGCGTATGGACATGAAGGTGATTTCAGAATCGCATAGACATAAGGATCTAAAACACGTAAGTGATTACAAGATGACTCTCTCTTTCTCTTTAACAATTCTTTTAATATTGAGTGCAGGCATTCATATAGTGGTAAGACTGGTTACTGTAGCAAAATCTTATGTCAAACCAGGATGTCACAGAAAGGAGAAGATTGAAAGATCATGATCTATTTTTCCAAAAAGTATTTTGGTGCTCAGCAGTCAGTGCTTGTGAGAGGATTAAGAGACTTGAATTGAGAAAACTATAATATGGAAAATAAAACTTCCAAAATAAGCAGGGGAAAAGATGTAGTAAAAAAAGGGGAGATGTGAAATGTTGGAATGCAAGTAAGATCAATTTCTAAATGGAAAAATAACTATTTAACTCTTTTTAAACTAAAAGAACAAATAAGCCTATGTTTCATTGGTTTACACCAAACACGAATGCAAAGACTGACACTGAAAAAGGACTGAGGGAAAGACTATGAAAATGGTAGTTACCGTCTCTTTTTTTTTAGAATAAAAATGTCATGTGGAACACTAGGCTCATAGAAAATTGCCTTAAATTAGACAAAAATTAAAAAATGCTCTACATATGTACAAGAAAGAGAAAAACAGGATCTGGACATACAAAACTGCTTAAGCTTCAATCAGTAGTTTGTAAAACAAATTTGCAGGAAGCGTTTTATCAATGTACTAGCATGTTCTAGATCAGATAGCCCATAATGGGAAAGCTTTGAAGTGAAAAGCAATGTCGTTTACTAAATAAGTGATAATTAATAATTTGGAAATAAGTGGGAAATGACATAAATTGCTGGTGTGTTTATAAAAGGCATTAATTATAGTAAAAGTTTAGTGAAATGACAGTTTTTCTAGATAAAGAAAAGGGGGATGCACTTAATCAGTGTAAGGTAATAAACTTGAAAAGGACAAGGTGACAGTGAATTCTGTTGAATTGCACTGGAAGTGCGTCTTAAGAAGTTAGAATCATAGTCATATCCCACTAGATCATGTTGTTCAAAGCCCCATCCAGCCTGGCCTTGAATACTTCCAGGGATGAGGCTTCCGCAACTTTTCTGCTCAAGAGACTCCAGTGTCTCACCACTCTCAGAGTGAAAAAATTCTTCCTTATAACTATCTAAATCTACCCTTTTCTAGTATGAAGCCATTACTCCTTGTCCTAATACTACATGCTCCTGTAAAAAATCCTTCCCTCACCATCTCTCCTTTAGGCCCCCTTTAGGTACTGAAAGGTGGCTATAAGGTCTCACCAGGTTCTCTTCTCCAGGCTGAACAACCCCAGCTCTCAGCCTGTCTTCACTGGACATGTGCTCCAGCCCTCTTATCGTCTTCATGGCCCTTCTCTGGACTCACTTCAACAGCTCCATGTCATTCTTTTGTTGGGGGCTCCAGAGCTGGATGCGTAGTCTAGATGGAGTGTCATGAGAGCAGAGTAGTGGGGCAGAATCATGTCTCTCAGCCTGCTGACCACATTCCTTTTGATGCAGCTCAGGATGCAGCTGGCTTTCCAAGTTGACAGCACACATTGCCAGCTCATGTTGAGCTTCTCATAAACCAGTTCTTCAAGATATGGTCTTGAGGTCAACTAAGAATTTCATTAATGAGTTCAGCACAAAGGCCAAGACTACATGTGAATTTTAGTTAGAGATAACTGAAAAATATTGTCAGCTCTGTGGACAGAGATCACTTCTAGGAGTTAGATTTTGTTCTTTCTTTTAGCTTTTCTTTTGGACTTAAGTAGTGGAAGTGGAATCATATATTACAGACTGTGAAGAAAAATGACATTCCATAATATGACACAAGAAATGACAGTAAATGAATGACAACAACAAAGAATCAGTTCTACAAATGGAAATATAAAGTATGTGGCTTGTGCATTTTAGGAGTGTGGAGCCTGAGAAAGAATATAACTGGCTGTACAAATATCTGAAGGAATCATACAGCTGGGTGGGGGAAAGACCATTGTCAGCATAGCTGTACATCTGCTTTCTGGATTTTTTCTTTTGTCCTTTTTGCAATCTCCTACCTTCTCCTAAATCCTTACTACCCTGAGTTTGCGGGTTTTAGAATGTGTCAGTGGCTGTGCTTCCAATTAATTGTAGCTGCATGGTGTGCTGCAGTCATCTTTGGTGATGACAACATGGGCCATGCAAGACACATGGTCATGATTACACAAAAAGTCTTTGCTCGGAACTTTGGAAAAAATTTCCTTCATTTCTCAATTTCCTATCAAACTGACACCACTATTTCACTCCCAGTAAATGGTGTGCTATTAGCTGTGTTGCAGTCACCCTCTCGGGTCACCCAAAGCTGGCTCCTTCGCTAAATGTTTCTACACATTAAGAGTCCTTGATTGAAGTAGAATACTTAGCCCTATAGAGTTATTACTATGGATTTTTTTTTCTTTATGTAGGAGTGCCACAGTAAACAGTAAAAATAAACAATAAAACTGTAATCCATCATAATGAAAGATAAATCAAAAAAATCTCACAATTACTCTATTTCAGCTCTCAAATCAGTTTGAGTTTGTGTACAGTAAAGGAGCTGAAATAGAGGATTTATTTACTTGTGACTATTCACACAGGCAAGTCCTAGATTTTTGCCCCAAGTCGCTGCTGGGCATGCTACACAAGGTGGGGTTATCCCTAACGGTTTTGGTTTTTTCGTTAAGTTCTTCTTTCTTTAGTGATATGTATGTCTACTTTCATCATTTCTTTAGGTGAATCGTTGCTTTTTTTACTGAATCCTCTAGTCATCTTTTTCTTTGTCATTACACTACAAGTGAGCTATCTCTTCTTGACAGAATGGCAAACCCTTTAATTTCTTTTCTCTAAAAGCCACAGGTTAATTCCTTTGTTTCCTCAGCACCAGTGAACAGTCAAGTTCACCCTCTAAAATCAGTTTTCAGTGGTGTAATTTACTTGCTTCATTGTAACTAGGAAACTCACACCACCTAAAGATTTAGATTTTTCACACGGGACAGTGAAAGCTCTTCCTTCATTCCAGGTAGAATCTGTGAAAAAGTTGTAACAAGAGAGGAAACCTTAGAAGAGAAATTGTTAACTTCGGCAGGCACAGAATCACTGAATCACAGAATGGTTGAAGTTGGAAGGGACCTATGAGGATCACCTGGTTTAGCCCTCTTGCTCGAGTAGGGTCACCTAGACCAGTTTTTCCTGGAACATATCCTGTTAGTTTTTGAATATCAGTCCTCTCTGATAATAAGTATAACTCGGTTGCAGATGGCTGGAGAAAAGCGCCGTTTATACCAACCAGAAAGTAGGAAAAGGTAACAAAATACAAAATTCTAGAAAACAGTTGCTACCTTGCTGGAGGTTTTCAAATAAAGGTGTGAGAGAGCTTTCTTAAGAAGGGAAGAGTTAACACTGAGGTACTTATAGTCCGGAGAAGGTATTTCAGAGTTAGATGGATTTCTGTTGACTTAGAGGTGGTCTTCGTTCAGAACCCATTTGCAATTTAGTCTTCCTAAAAGTGTGTACATAGATATGTTTGTATATACATTTACAGATGACTCATATTTTATGTTTAATTTTAGTTTGCAAACAATAGCAGGAAGTTTGACCGCAGTCCATAATCAACTCAAGGCAATGGTTGTTACTTACTAGGAAAAAAAGTTATCATACAGTAGCTATGACAGATGTAAACAACATGTGTTCCACATTGCGAAAAGGTTGTGTGAATGTGGGTGTGCAATTACATATGTATATTACCTTCTCCTTCTGGGACTGAACTTTGCCAGAAAACTCCGGTGTTGCATATGATGTTCCATGAAGTTTTTCTGCTTCTGTACAATAATGTATTGAAAACAGTAGATACCAGTTTAAAACCTGGTCCTGTGTTTGTAACACATAAGGAAGTATTAGTTCTTAGGAAATACAGAAGTTTGTTATTCATCCATTCACAGGTGTATATATATATATATATATGTGTGTATACTCACATGCACCTGTGTATACTTACACACACACAAAGACAAACTTGCACAGAATGACACAATATTCTAGGTTGAAAGAGACCTCTTGAAATAATCTAGGCCAATCCCCCTGTTCAAGCAAGGTCAGCTAAAGTAGCTTGTCCAGGGCCATGTCCAGTTGGGTTTTGAATATCTCCAAGGCTGGAGACTTCACAACCTGTCTGAGCAACCTCTTTCAGTGGTTCATCCTTACAGTAAAACAAGACAAAACAAAACAAAAAGGTGTTTTCTTGACTTCAGATGAGATTTCACTTGTTTTCTATGGCATCCATTGACTCTTGTCCTGTCACTGGATGGTTTTGAGAAGAGTCTGATTCCATCTTTCATTAATTAAAATGTTGAATACTATTGGCCCCCATACTGATCTCTCAGATGCACCACAAGTGACTGGCTTCAAACTGAACCTTGTGCCATTTAGGGCACAAGGGGATCACAATACTCCAGGTGCAGTCATTCAGCTAGTTTTTAATGCACTTCACTGTCCACTTAGATGATGATACTTTGTCAGCTTGTCTATGATGGTGTTATGGAAGACAGTGTCAAAGTCTTATCAAAGTTGAGGTAAATAACACTTGGAATGTGCTTAATCTTGTGTTATAATGTTTTTATTTGGCAAAGACAGGAGGAGGTGATATACTTTTGAAAAATATTCTTCAGATAGAAGTACATGACCAGGAAATGGGAAACCTGAGATTTTTATTCTTCTCAGTTTGAGGAGATTATAAGATAAAATTGCTGTTTCTCAAGGATAAGAAGCTCTCATTACCAGGCTATAAACACGGCTGCCATGAGGATATTCAGCAGCTCCCTTGTTGAATAGGTTCTATATATGTAACTTTTGATTGAAGGAAGGATGGGTCCCATCCCAGTTCAAAATACCAGTTCAATCAGAATTTAATGAATTTCTAGGAACCAAGTACATGGAGTATGCCATTAGCAGTAGGCAGAGGTTGTGTCCTTCTTGACAGCCATACTCCTGAATCTCAAGTACCGCTTCAAAAGGAGAAATCACTTCTTGTAGGCTCCCCTAGGCACTCTAAGTGTAAGTATGGGGAGGACTAGAATTCAGATCTGAAATTTCTGATAAATACTTTAGACTGGACATGTCTGAATTAGGATTCTCATTCAGAATATTTAGGCAGCCTGCTGGTGAGGAATTTTTCCCAGTAAGCTGAAGTTCTGCCTATATGTGGGATTTAAATACTCAAAGAAACACAAGATCTAAGACTTACTGGCTTGGTGCTTCAGAGGTCCCTAAGAGTCAAAGTTTTAACATCTGAAATGCTGTGACCATCTAAAGCAATTTCAATAAAGTGTCCATGACATGCCAAGGTGGTAGGAATGCCAAAAGTACTACAACCTTGGATAAGCAACTCAGAACCTACCACTTTCAGAAGTCTAGTTTGGATTAACAAAACATCTGGTCCTACACATTTCTAGCCCTTCATTTCCATATTTTTGCAGCAAGATCTTCACTTAATTCAGAGAGACATTTTCTGCATTTCATGAGAAAGAGTGAATTTGTATGTATTTTTTTTGCTTGAGAGTTTTTTTGTTAGTTCTCTTCTGGGTTTTTTTTTGTTGTGTTTGGTGTTATTTTTTTTTAATGCCTGTAAATTAAATTATCATTTAATTTAAAATGTTTTCAAGAGAAGGAATCAACCCAAGACAGAAGAATCCAGGAGTCTGTGTGCACATAAGGGGGAACAGTTTCAGAAAAAAATTATTGCTTTCCAAAAAGGCATTAGAAAAATCTACATGTATTACAATTAAGAAATACTTTAATTCCCATTTCACACCTTAAATGATGTATCCCATTTAAATTATCAAAATAATGAACATTTACATATGTTTCTTGATTATACTGATCAAGAAACTTAAAAAGTGCAGGTCCTAACATGTGCATGTTGCAATTTAAGATATTGCGTACAGTAAAGTCTATTTAATCTCTACTGGGAAGAACAGAGACATTGTATTAGACTTAGTCTCAAAAAAACCTACTAAAAAATCCCAAAAGCTAGAATATAATACTAATATGGCATATCTGAACAAAGAAGAAAGTGTTACAAAAAATTCATAAATGTATTTCTGTTTTGAAAAAGAGAAGTATTAGAATGTTAGATCATAAAGAAATGTGGAATATTATTATTGTGGTCAACCATACTTTCCCCTCTCATTTCTGAAGATATTTTAAAACTAGTGATAAAACAACAGATATCAAGGGCCTGGCTGTTTTTGTTTTCCATCTGGTATTCCAAACAATCCTGATTATTGTAATGGTGCTAAAGCATAATGCCTTGTCTGCATGGATAAGTAGTGATTTATTGTTGTTTAAAAATCTTGTATTTGTATTATATATCACATAAGACCAATTGAAACTGAATACCTTTGGCAACTGGCTACTATTCCAGAAAACTTGTAATTTTTAGACTTTCAGAATAGTTTATTTTAGCATGAATGCTTTTTTAAAACTTCTTTCATACAAGATTGATTGATTTATGTTGCTGCTTAGATATAAACACAGACAGTATTGAAACATGAAGAATTTGCTTGTATAAACGTATCTCACTTTTCTAATTATTCATTCTTATTGACCGGGAAATGTTTTATCGAATTACATAAGACTTCACTGTCTGTATGCAAAATGTTAGATATATCTTATTGAACGCTGTCACTTTGGGGTATATTCTTCCTTCCTGAATCCTCACAATGCTGCAAGAAGCTGCTCCACAACAGTGAATTCCCCTAATGGTTTCTGTCTTACCAAAAGAAAAGACAAATAAGAACTTTCTTATCTGAGGGAAGAAAAGTACTTTGGGGGCTTATTAAAACTTCTGGCAAACTCTAGCAGTTCCCCTTTCCCAGCCGTCCCTCAGCATCTTCCACACTGCTTTCTCTTCTGCTGCTCAAGAAATTCTCTGCAATTCCAATGCTATATCCATCTCCAAGCTATTAAGCCGCTCTGAAATTTTTGCTTGCATGCTCATGATCCAACCCCATAACCAATAATCATTTTTACATGGTGTTAAAGACAGCCCCTTGCTAAAATACCCATCACTCAAAGAAGAACATATCTGATGCTATGACCAGACTGACTAGTTCATGTTGCTGATGCTGGTAATGATCCCGTAGATCATATAGATGCTGATAATGATCCCATACCTAGAGTACTGTACTCTGTAAACTTTAAAAGAGGCCGTCACAATTATGCTTTTCACCGCTCACACCAGCTAAATTTTCTTTGCTCAAATGTGAATGTTCTCTGGTTCTGCTTCTGGCATTATTGAACTCCTGTCCGCTGAGCAACAAAGAATCACTATCCCCCTCTGTCATATGAAGCTTCAGACTGCAAGATACTGGTTTCTGGAAGGAGGATCTCAGAGTGTGTATATCACATGCCAACCTAGCAATGCTCCCCAGAATGAAAATATGCTCAGTTTCTTTTAAAAATTTAGACAAAGATGGAGGAAATCGAGCAAATCTGCTATTTACAGATGCTGCGGTGATTATCTGTGGAATGATCCCTGCAGGGGTTTAAGCCCCATTGTGCCCTAGTACACAAGAAGTTCATGGTCCTGGGAAGAGGAGACTGTGCCACGCTGCAGGGCACAGAAGACTCTGGAGACAGGTTTGCTGTCTAAGAGGCAGATCAGAATCTGTCCAGAGATAGCTCTGTGCTTAAATATCACACTTTAATATCCTCTAATGCAAAGTTGGAGAGCTCTGCATGTTTCTTTTGCCTAGTTCTACATGATTAAGTCTAAAGAACAGATAATTAATAACACCTGCAAAATTAGTATCTCTCTTCTGCATGGTTACTAGTTGGTGGTTATCTAATTGCAGCATAATCATCATGACAAAAGTGCTCATGGTCCTGCAGGCATTCCAGATTTCCAGTCCTTTCCAGGGGAGTTGTTCCAGAGGTTGTGCTTAAGCTATTGCAGAGGTTTGGAGGGCTTGGACATCCTGGGAGCCTAAGTCAGCCAGGCTGGAGGTATGTGTGTGCAGGAAACAGGTCAGTGGCCAGAGAAACATACAGTGCTTAGAGGTTCCTTAAACTCAAGTTGTTTTCTCAACATGCAGAATCAGTATGTAAATCCAAACACAGCTGCCTCGTGAGTGACCAGAAAGAGGGAACTTTAATTTTTCCTTTGACAGTTTGGATATTCTTCCTCAATCAAAAAGAGGGGTTGCTGTGCCAAGCAGTTTTATCAGTGGGGTTTTTTTCATGTCATATTGATATGAATTGTTTAAAAAAGATGTTTTGGGATGTAATTTAAAAAAAAATAATACATTAACACTGCATTTTTTGGAAGAATGTAGTTCCCTTCCTGATCTTTGATTTTCCTACCTTCCTCTCTTGCTTCCCTTTTTATTTTTTCTTTCTTTCCTTCCTTTCTCCCTGCATTTTCTCTTTCCTTTCTTTTTCCTTCTTTCTTTCTTTCTTTCTTTCTTTCTTTCTTTCTTTCTTTCTTTCTTTCTTTCCTTATTTCTTTCTTTCTTTCCTTCTTTCCCATTGATGGGGATGAGAGTAAACTTAACAATATTATGCAAAAACTTATTATTGATTCATATCCATTAAAATTTTTATTTTTGCAAATACCAGATTGTACACTGTGAGTAATTTAAATTAAAAATGCAATACTTCTTAGCAAGTTTTTTGATATTTTGCCAAGGTATTGTCTTTATATTGGTAATGCTTGGAAAGAAATGGTACTAATCCACAATAACAGAAATCAGGAGTGAAAGAGCTTGTTCTTCATATTTGCTTTACAAATGTTTGAAATGACAATGAAAATATTCAGAATAGTTGACAAGCTTAAGTAGTAGGTTTCATTGTTATATCTGCACACAAAAGCAGTATAAAACCAGCATGTATTGTTAACAGTGCATAGCTCTGCGAATTTCATACAACCACAAGAAAGGAAAATATGTAAAATTATAGGAAAAAAAAACCCCACCAATTCCACAGAGTAAAATAACCTAAATTATAGTAAGAAAGTATCATTCTATGGGGAACACTAGCTTAGATACATCAATAAGAACTCCCCTTGTAAAACTATAGTTTATAGGATATTAATAATTTTGTGCAGATTAACATTCTTGAAGTATGAGTTTTCCTTTTTGTTGTATTTTACACTTAGTGGAGCACAAAAGTTGTTCTTAATCACAGCAGAATTGGGATAAAAAGTAAAGAATAAGTATGGAACAGGAAAATATATAAAGATCTATATAATAGTTTCTTCTTGTATTTATTGTGGAGGAAGTATAACGCCAGATGATTTTCAGAGAAAATTTGGATGAAATTGGATACATTTAAGGAAGAGTCAACAACAAAGAATCTACTTTCTAACTTGAAAGAGACCCTAAATTTAATAGTGTTATCTATTATTTGTAATGTTAATAATGTTAAAGACAGTAAAGGTAATTAAATCATGTGAAATGCTCATCCTTCTTTTCATTAGTTATAGGCTGAATTTATTCAGTCTGATACAAGGTATGCCTTTATTTAGAACACTTTTTGAGGTTGTTTCCTACATTTGGCAATCTTGGGAAATGAAGACAGTAGATATCTTGAGTCTTGTGACTACAGTGGAAAAGAAATAAATGAAAAGCAGGGATTGTTTGCCAGCATCAGGCAGTCCAGGGTGGGAACAGCATGTTGTAGGCAAGAAAATGTCTTAAATGGAACACTGACAGGTGGCAGATGATTCGGTATATGTGTGTATGGCAGGGAGAATGAACGTCCAAAGCTGAATCTTTTTGATGTCTCGATTTTTGGTGCTCTCAAGTAGCAATCGCCTGCTACTTGCTAGCTGTGACTGGTACAGACTGTGTGTAAATTTAAGGTAGCATCTGGAATAAGGAGAAGTGGTAAGTGTGAGTTCTACAATCAGTAATGAGACATCAGACAGAACTGTGACTGCAAGACATGCTGTGCTTCTGCATATAGACCATTAAGACTCAGAAAACTAGGAGCTAGTGAGTCTTGGAGGAAACGAGTGTGCCAAAAAAAAACAGTTTCTGAAAAGAAAGGAGGGTGCCAGGGCCCTCCGGGACCTAATGTCCCTGCCTGCCCCCAGGTCTTCCTCCACCCTTCCCATGGTTCAAGACCCCATCCCAGCCCTGGGGCCTTCAGGTGCTGCCCCAGAAGGGCTGTAGAACATTGTCTCCAGCCCTGCCACAGCCCTCCCTGCCCAGCCATAGGCTATATTTAGCTGGGCCCATATCCAGGCCGACATCCTGGCCTGGCCTCGTCCCATTCCCATCCCCACCGCCCTGCCCGAACTTCCCCTGCTGGATCTGACCCTGGTTGCCCTGACAGAGCCTGATCCTGAAGCGCACCCATGGGCCAATGTGCCAACCTGGCCTGGGCCCCTTCTCCATCTACTCTCATCCCCCTCAGCTCCCAGCTGACCTTCCCTTAGGGTAAGCTCCTGCTGTTTTCTGACAGGGGTGGATAGAAGGAGGAACAGCAGAATTTCACACAATGTCCTGCCCAACCTTCCCTGCCAGCAGTCACCTCTCTGCTTTGTCTTGCCTTTGGCAGAAAATGGTGTCAGAAGTGGGGTTTGATTCTGTGCCTCCCAGACCATGAATGCCTACCTACAGGGGACCTGGATACAGGGTTTGTTTGAGACAAAACAAAAGCATAGCCCTTGCCTTGCCCAGTTCACTCTCTCGCAGCCAGGTGTCACATTCATGATGTCCCACCTTCTCTTCTAGCCCAGGATCATCAGGCAGGACATGGTGTATCTCTAACAGTAATTAATGAGTATATAACTGAAAACAACAAATGTAAATCAAGTCTTGCTTATTGTTGTCTTTTTTTTTTTTTTTTTCCACAAGAGTATTACCCAACAATTAGGGACTGCTGCAGCCTTGCAGGCAAAATGGATCATTGATCCAAATGCTTAGGATGATTAGTACTGCTGATAGGTTTCATTAAACTTCTTCCTCTCCTTAAGGAAATCCTTAAGCCTTACGAACAAAGCTGTGTTTCAGTCTCACAAGGCTCACACTGAACAATTTGTCTGTGTCCCCAATTTTAGGCACTGCTGCTGAAAGGCTGGGCTCTGACGTTGGGTGAGCTCATCTATCCGGGAGCACAAAGGGCCAGCTCCCTGACTCAAATGCACTTGTGCGACCGAGGTTGTCTGGGTGTGATCAAGAGCAACTCCTGGCCCTAGAAATTAAGCAAAGAACGTTCTCCTCTGGCCTGACACTGATAACTGTCCTTTGTTCATACTAAAAATATTCACGCTACAGCCCAGCGTACATTAAGAAACTCTACAGTCCATTGTGCATTGAAAAAAAGCCCTCCCTGAGAAGCCAAACATCCAAGCCCATAATGTCTAAGTGCATTTCAACATATTTAAAGATTTAAAAGTCAGGTAAAATTTTTGATGCTTTAAAATGCTCACTAGAAACATTGTTTTTAATACAGGAAGATAACATGTTCAGTTACCTGCACCTGAAGTTTTTCCTCAAAAAGAATTATTAAATTTAAATCTAATCATATAAAGTACACACATCTGGGGATCTATCACCAGAGACCACTAGAAATCTTCAAAGCGTGGAGCAATTTGAAACATCATTCTATTATGATCCCCAAATCTTTTAAAAAACACCAGATCTTGTGTGGTCCTCTGATGATCTTTTGATAGTTCAAGGAACATTTGCAAAGTAAAACTTCATAATGATTTAAAGATGTTGTGTCTCCTTCCTGCCCAGACGGCAGCCATGCCTCCTGTAACTGAAGCAGATCTCATAGAATAATTGCACCATAAGAATGTATGTTTCTATAGATTTAGCTAATTATTGTCAACACAAATAATAATATTAGTTCTGCATATTGTCACCACAGTGCAGAAATAAATAACAATCTACATAGAAGTGTTATTGCCTGCTATCTACAGAAAAAAAAATTGTAATTTAATGCAAAGCTCCTCCTTACCTAGTAAACGTAATAATTAAAATGCTGAAAAGCAGTAATTCATTCAACAAGAAAATTAATTTACCTTGTTTCAAATATTTCTATATTACTATATTCTGTTTTTTCCTTTTTTTGCTAAATTATTGAATGCTATTTTGTATGTATAGATTGCACTCAGCAAAATTATTCAGCTGAAATTATTTCATTGCTGAATGGAAACATTTCTAATAAAGCCAGTATAACTTCTTCAAAGAGGGGGAGAAAGATTTCTTAATAAATTTTCAAAATTATATGTTTCCATCATTTGAAATGTAATTGCATTTTAAACCTCTCTGTGATCACAGTTTTAGACTGATGGAAAATCACAATATAATGTCAAAGTAAAAAGTATTTTACTGTTTTAATCACCACACTTTTAGTGTCTCAGAAATGCTAGCAAAATTAAAAAGATCAATAATTTCCATGGTTAAAATGAGTTTTCTTAGGGATACAGCAATAAACTGTAAGCTAAACTTCTAAACTTGAATTTAGAACAATAACACCCTGAAGGCATCCTTGGACAGTATTTTTTAAATTACCAAACCAGTAGCAGTAAAACTTCATAAAACAAATCATTCGAAATAACACCTGGGGGTTTACTCATTGTCTAACTCAACCTGAGATGTCTAGATCACATTAACATTTGAACTTGGTTCTCATTTGCTATAGGTGTTGTACAGAAATCAGCACTTTCAGGGGACAGTTAATTTGCTTAACTTCAGCTACTATCAACAGCAATTGAATGTCACCCCAGAAGGGCTATGGCACACCACGCTCAGATGCCCACCTTTGGTTAAAAGATTTCTTGTGATGTCTGTGAAACAGATTTCCAAAACCCCAGAAAATGAGGACTGAGGATCCTAGTCCATGGTGCAAGGTGGACTCCCATAAGGTGCAGATTCAACCAGAATAAGTGAGGACATATTTACATATGTTTTGCACTCAAAGGAGAACAACCTCCAATTTTCAAACCTTTTATTAAAAATGACGGGATGCAACCTCTCCCTCCTACCTCTCTGTACTCATATTCCCTCTTTATCCAAATACCCTCCCGTTCTTCTTACTCTTTGAGACATTTGAGTTTAGCTGCATGCTTATGACTATTAATAATCTTGGTCAAACGCTAGTTTCGACATTTCTTCTATCTCTTCTCCTTCCTGCCAGCCAGTGACTTTGTGTATGATTCAGGGTCCCACCCTGAGGTTCAGACCATCTCTATCTCTAGTTTTAAAAAGAAACAGGTGATGTTTTCATAGCTGAGCTGTATTAGAATTAAAAATAACCATGCTACATTAAATGAAGTTGTCTGATTTCTGATGTAATTTAATACACAGGAAAAATCTTTTGGATTAATATTTGTATGACTAGCTTCAGAACTGCTGACTGTGATCAGCTGTGTATCAGGTCAGGGGATTTCATTTCTGGCTCTCTTCCATCTTTATTCTTTACTTTCAATCTGTTTCTAATGACTTCTTTTTGTTGTTAAGTTTAAAAACACTGCAAGTTTTTAAAAGGACATCTCTTTATAGTAGTGGATCTAATAAAATTAAAACTGATTTTCAAGGGTGCATCGGAATATGAGTTTAAAAATAGAAAAATGAAAATCTGAGGGCTTATAAATCATGGTGTTTGCCACATAGAGAATGGACAGGAAGTTGTTCTGCTTGAAACTCCCTACCAAGGGACATTAATATAATCTCTAATACATTTCCTCTAATTTTTGAATAGTTATAACAACTCAATAAAACTGAAATAAGAATACCAGAAAGACTTTGAGATGCTGGACCATGTCCAGAGAACAGCAGCAAAGCTGGTGAAGGGTCTAGAGCGCAAATCTTATGAAGCACAGTTGAGGGAACTGGAGTTGTTCAGCCTGGAGAAAAGGAGGCTGAGGAGAGACCTTATTCTTTACAACTGACTGAAAGGAAGTTGTAGTGAGATGGAGGTTGGTCTTTTCTCCCAAGTAACACGCAATAGGACAAGAGGAAACAACCTCAGGTTGTGCCAGGGGTGGTTTAGGATGGATCTTAGGAAAAATTTCTACACCAGAAGTGTTATCATAGATTGGAACAGACTGCCCAGGGATGTGGTTGAACCGCATTTCTGGGAGGAGGTATTTAAAAGACCTGTAGGTGTGGCACTTAGGGACATAGTATAGTGGTGGACTTGACAGTATTTGGTTAACAGTTGGACTTTATCATTTCAAAGGTCTTTTCCAACCTAAATTATTCTATGAAAATATTGTGGCCTTTTTTTCCTTCTTTTTTTTTTTTNACCTTCTGAACATCTTCCTGGTCCTCCTCTGGACTCTCTCCAGCAGGATCGTGTCCTTCTTATACTGGAGGCTCCAGAGCTGGACACAGTACTCTGGGTGGAGTCCCATGAGCACAAAGTAGGGGGCTAGAATCACCTCCTGTGACCNTAAAGAATTTGTAATAGCTTCCTACAACTCAATAGTCTAGCAGGTTGTGCTCCTATCAGAAGGGTATGAGGCCCAGTCTTTTCTGTGTTTGAAGATTTTTGCATCTTCATTAATGATATGGTTTTCATAGAATCATAGAATGGTTAGAGTTGGAAGGGACCTTAAAGATCATGAAGTTCCAAGTCACGTGCCATGGGCAGGGACACCTCCCACTAGAGCAGGTTGCTCAAAGACCCATCCAGCCTGGCCTTAAACACCCCTGGAGATGGGGCATCCTCAACTTCTCTGAGTAACCTATTCCAGTGCCTCACCACCCTCACAGGAAATAATTACTTTTTAGGATCTAATCTAAATCTCCCTCCCCTCTTTCAATTTAAAGCTGTTACCCCTTGTCCTGTCACTACAATTCCTGACAAAGAGTCCCCCTCCGGCTCTCCTGTAGGCTCCCTTCAGATACTGGAAGGCTGCTATGAGGTCTCTCCAGTGCCTTCTCTTCTCCAGACTGAACAATCCCAACTCTCTCAGCCTGTCTTCATAGGAGAGGTGCTTTAACCTTCTGAACATCTTCCTGGTCCTCCTCTGGACTCTCTCCAGCAGGATCGTGTCCTTCTTATACTGGAGGCTCCAGAGCTGGACACAGTACTCTGGGTGGAGTCCCATGAGCACAAAGTAGGGGGCTAGAATCACCTCCTGTGACCGGCTGGCCACATTTCTTTTGAGGCAGCCCAGGATGCCACTGGCTTTCTGGGCTGCCAGTGTGTGCTGCTGGCTCATGTTGAGCTTCTCATCCACCATCACTCCCAAGTCCTTGTCCTCAGGGCTGCTCTCCAGCCATTCTCTGGCCAACCCATATTTGTGCCTGGAATTGCCATGTCCCAAGTTCAGGACCCTGCATTTGGCCTCGTTGAACTTCATGCAAGTTGTACCAGCCCACCTCTCGAGCCTGTCCATGTCCCTCTGGACGGCATCCATTCCCTCCAGTTTGTCAACTGTCCACCGAGCTTGGTGGTGTCAGCAAACGTGCTGAGAGTGCACTCTATCCCACTGTCCATGTCTCTGACAAAGATGTCATGTTTTCTGACACGACAAATTCTGCATGGAAGAAACTCCCTTGTTCTCCTTTCTTCCCTCTCCAGCTATAAGCAGCTAATTTAAATCTGTGTCTTACAGGTAGACAGAAGGCTGTTGTAATCAACAGATAATTGGACTTGATTTTTCTGAAAAGAAAACATGTCAAAGTCCTGATTTCCATTACTTTGCTAATTTGTAACTGTACAGAATAGAAATGAATTTGAAGGGGCATTACGTGGAAGACCTAAATAAAATTTTCTTTGCTATAATGTTTTTCAAGAAAGTACACATAGCTATAGGCATAGATTTATTTTCCAATATTTCACTGATGTAAAATAATAGCTCTATCTTTAATATGAAATGGAGGCACACAGACAATGCGCATTTAATTCAACAGTTCTAAAAGGAAATATTTTATTTTAGAAATGTTTATATTTTTATAAAAAGTAATTTTAAAGGCATTTAACAACCCATTTTTCATTTAAAAAAATCACTTCATTAAATTGACAGTCTGAAGTCTTAAATAATGCTGGAAGTAACAGAAAATTAAATATTTCAGATTGAAAGAAGCAGTTACCTTATCCTGCCAAAAATAAATAAATAAATAAATATCAGATAAACCTGCTTTTTTTTTATTTGGTTGAATAAAATATAGCAGAAAGGAGCAAAAGCTTCTTACATGGTGCAAAAGCTGTCATTGACCACAATACTCTTAGAAAGCATCCTCTTACATAGCTTACATCTCTTTTCAGCAAGCCAAATTAAGGCTTTTAAAAATTCATTAGCATGAGCTTTTCAGACCACAAAAGAATTAAGCACTGGTGCCAAATTCTGGATGTCAAGACAGTTGTGTTAACACATTAAAATATCATGTTCAGTAAGCATTAAAATGATGTACAGTGTCCTAGAATGACGTAAAAGTCTCTGAAAGCTTTATGGGCAAAATAGTTTAAAGGGATAGAGTCAAAATGAATTGTCTTTAAAACCATATATTAATAACAGAAAGAAGAGAGAAAACTCTGAATGAACACTGCTGTCTGTAAAATGCCCCTGATATAAGGAACTTAGTTTTAATTAAAAACTGTCAGCTTTCCAGGAACTTCCCATGAAAATTATCTAACTCTCTGGACATCATTCATCTCAGACTCACCGGTTTTCAGCGCTGCTCAAGTTCACTGCTAGAGGCCCTCCAGCTCTGCAGTATAAGCCAATCTTCAAGTATGAAAAAGATATGCAGAAAACACCATTGTTTACTATTTGTATTTCACAGAAAGAAAAGCACTGTCTTTTATCTAACATGAAGGAAAATATTTTATGGGGAAAACAATGAATCATAGTTCCCCAGCATTGTTGTTTTTTAAACTTCCAACTTCCTTTGCTTTGAGTTGCTTCTTCATATTGGTTTTAACACTCAAACCTTCCAACTTTTTTCCTCCTAAAATTATGCTGTACCTATCCATATTGTTTCACCCTGAAACAATTCAAAACAAATAAGGATTCAAATCACTGCAGTGAAGTACTCACAAGCTGTTATATGTTTGCTGTCAGTATTTCACACACTGGAATCCTGCTGGTAACAGAATTTTCCCAGGAGAAGAAAATTCAACTTTTGCCTTTATTGTGGGCTTGCAGAATAACGAAGGCTGAAAGAGACACTGGGAGGTGAGTACTCTGTGTATCGGAGCGGATTAGTGTTAAAGACAACTTGCCCATAAACTGAGGGGAAGGTGGGAAAATGGCCCTGGCAGCTAAAAGGAGAGGGAGAAAAGAGGCTGGAGAGGACTGGTGAAGCCTAAAGGATTCCTGTGTGAGCAGAGCAAACCATTTTCAGAAGACAGGGAGAAGCAGTCAAGATAAATCAGACAGAAACTGGTACCAAAGCTGGAGAAAGACAATATTTTAAAGCTGCTACATTACACAAGATTGCTTTTTAATTACTCTTCAAATATCAATGTCCTAATAGTTTTTCCTTTCTGCTGAGTTGCGATAAGCACTTAGAGGTCTCAGGCTCCTTTTTAGAGTGAGGGAAAAAACCATAGATATGAAGTCTGGGTTTATTTCAAGTATTAGTCATTTTTTATTTGCATTGACACCTGCTGTGAAAAAGGAGATGAAAAAAAGCAAGATGGACACACTCTTCTTTGGGTTACTTTCCTTTCCAGACACTCAGTACCAACTTCTCAGGGAGTAGCTCTACCTCAGGGACTGAATTTAAACAAAGGTCAAACTGGAACATCTTCTAGTGCTTACACATGACACAATTCAGATATCAACTTTTCATATTTTTCCAAGTTTGAACATTTTTTTAAAAGAATTTATAACATTTTTTTTTAATCAAAACCCCAGCCAAAATATTAACATAAAAACACATAAACTGCCTCAGAGCTCTGAAATACTAATTTTAGGACTAAATTGCTAGGCAGTTGAATGCACAAGTTTTTTTGTACAACAAAATCTACTAGCTCCTTCTACTTCTTTTCCACATACTAGGTTTATCTATTTTTGCCTTAACTTTACACATCAGTAGCGACTGTATTTGCCATGTTCACTTTCTCCTCTGCCCATTAATAGCTTAGGGAATAAAGCAAGGAAATACAGCAGGAGAAAGAAGTTATACACTGTGGATTAAATTGTGCATATTGCTAACTTGTTGTAGTAAGGAACATTTCAGAATAAACAAAGAAAAGTCTTGGAAATGCAAGCGGAATTCCAGCCTTGCATCAAGTACAGACGATTGTCTCCATTGAACTTCTATATTTTTCTCTGCTGACATCTGCTCTTAGGGAGGACAGCAGGCAGGTTTCATCCTTCCTCCTAGTTAGTAAGGCGTATAGAGCATCAGTGTTTTCCTGTTTTTTTCATTTTATTGAAGCTAATGACATCTCCAACACATTACACACATATGGAAAACAGTGAACAGCCCAGAGAGGATACTTATAAACAGGTTTTTTTTTCGTTTGCATTCTCAGTTCAACATTCACTTTGATGATTTCTATTTATTTTTTTTCTCCTAATTGTCACAGAATCATAATCCCTTTTATACATCTATATATATTAAAAAATGATAAATAGATTACAGTTATCTCAAGGATAAGAATGATTTTCAATAAGTGTTGAACAGTTGGACAGCTCTGCTGGAAATAAACTTGGTTTAAATCTATCCCAGATGTATTCAATCTGACACCAATTGTACAGAAACTTAGAAAACACTTCTTGTGAAGGTCTGCAGGGTTCAACAGTGCTACCTCTTGGGAGTTCACTGTGTTACTGCAACTCTGTTTGACATGGGTTCTACACAGAGCTCGTAAATCAGTGCAGAAGAGCATGGTGAAAGGGGATCTGGGATTACTTGGTTGACAGAGATAACCCTATTCCTGTCATTTCACCACCAAAGCCTATCTATTGGATGTTTCTTTTCTTTCCAAGAACTGGATTTACCCAGAAACATGTGTAAGATGCTGGCATGTGTGGTAATGATGACAGAACAAATCCTGGGTTCTGTAAGAGAATCTTGTTGTTATCTTACTGGTTTAGGAGAGATGACATGCAAAAACTATTTTCAAGGATTTCAGGGTAAAATAACTTTGAAAGTTAATATTATTATATATTGATATGTAAATCTTACAAACTATTGATTAAGTGGTGTTCTTTCTATCTAGGAACTGCTAAGGAATGTAGTTTTAAGAATCAGCTACTAAAAGACAGTCTATTGTTAAGCAAATTTTAAGGAAAAACCCTTTTGAATATTTCAATCTTCCACATATTGTTAAACATGAAGATACACACATTTGTTGATCTTTCAAGTGTATGTTTTAGAGCATTGTAGTTAAGTTTTGTACCTACAAAGGAGAACTCCAATCTGCCCCTGGGTAACAGGTGTAATAGCTAAGAAGATGAACATAACTTTCTTTAGCACCACCTCACTCTCCATAAATGCCTCAACTTCACATACACTGACAATATCCTGTTGTCCTAAATTACCATTTTCAGATTATTTGTCCTATATTTTATAATCTGATTAAGCAAACTCAGAAAGTTGATGTTTCTAAATAATCATTGAACCAGATGTCATGACACTTAGTGTGAATGTGACATGGTCCTCTGAATTACTGGGGTTTTTTTGAAAATCAGGACTGAGGGAAGATGGTATTTTGTTCATCAATCTGTGTCTTGAGAAAAGCTAGTACTTGTTACTGTTAAATGCAAACAATGGAGAATGGAAAACTGCTATGTTCTACACAGCTTTAAGGAACAAGAATATGCAGATGAAGGACTGACATATCTTTATGCAATCTGGGTACACTATTGTGGAATTTTTGATAGTTTTTGGTTTTATCTTCTAATTCTTAAGGTTTTGATATTTTTGTGCCTCTTACACAGCAACACCAGAGTACAACGGTGATGAACAGCAAGATTAATTAATTGAAGGTTGGAGGTCTAGTAACAGGAGCTGGTTTTGTATTTACCACAATTATGACATTCAGTGTTTTAAAACTCACTAAGTAGGTTCCTGCTTCTCGGTAAATCCTAGCAGGTAAAATAACATTGGCCTAAGTGCCAACAATATTGTGTCAGAACAAATGATGTAAGCATTTTTATGTGTAAATACTTGTTTCTGATGTAATTTTTGTCATTTGTTTTCACTGATATCTGAATTTAGTAGCATTGAGTATTTTCTTACTGTATTAATAATGTGCTATTAATTCACTTTGTGAAATATATAAAAGTAAGATAAATCAAAAGATATATTTTCGTAATCTGCAGCTCAACCAACAGTGCTCATTCCAGTGCCTTTTGAGTTAGTGTTTCATACATGCATAAAGGTACAAGCTCAAATGCACTGAATTTCATTTAAACTCACCGTGGAGATCAAACAACATTTATTTTTCAAAGTCATCTGCTTGAAAAATATGTTAACTTGTTAAATCTAGAATGGAAGCGTTACACATCTTTTTTTTGCATTCTTTACTGTACCACGATCTTTCTATGTATCATGCAATCTGCAACACTGCAAATGGAACAAATCAGAACAGGCATTAGCTAACTGATTAATATTCATTCAATAATAAAAATAAAAAGAATCGTGTGTGTGAATTATAATTAGCCATACATGTTCACAATAGAAATCCTAAATAAGGTAATATTGGCTTCACTTTTTCTTTGTAGTATGCAAAACTGCCCACATAACATATAACACCACGCAGATTTGAGGGTGTTGTGCATGTCTGGTCCTAAATGTAATCATTTAAATATATTTTAAAATAAATGTTTGGTCTCCCATAGGATGACAAGCAACAGAGAGATGATCCTTCCCCTCTGCTCAGCTCTGGTTAGACACATCTGGAGTACTGTGTCCAGTCTCTGGGCTCCCCAGCACAAGAGACACGTGGACTTAATAGAGAATTTCATCAAAGGACACAAAGAGGAAGGACAGACTGGAGCATCTATCCTATGAAGAAATGATGAGAGAAATGGGACTGCGTAGCCTGGAGAGCATAAATCTCAGTGGGAGGGAAGGTGCAGAGAGGTCAGAGCCAGGCTCTTTCCAGTGGTCCCCAGGGACAGAGATGGAGTCAATGAGCACAAGCTGAAACACAGGAGGTGCCACCTGAACATCAGGGAACAATTTTTCTCTGTGAAGGTGACTGAGCATTGGCACAGGTTGCCCAGGGAGGTTGTGCAGCCTCCATGCTTGGAGTTATTCAGAAGCTACACTGGTCCTGTGCCACCTGGTCTGGATGGCCTTGCTTGAGCAGAGGGAGTGAACCAGATGACCTCCACAGGTCCCTTGCTATGTCAACCATTCTGTGATTTTGTGATTCTGTATGACCTTCATTAGATCAGTATTTTATAATTATTTCAGAATTAGCATTATGAAGTGAAATGTGTTGTGTTCGTGTTTGTTATTTATAGTCATATTTATATTTATATTTATATTTAATTCACATTCACGTTCCTATTTAACCCCCATATGTACTGCTGGTTGTTTAGCTTCTTTGTGTTATCGATCTCATTATTGTTTTTCAACTTAAGCAAATAGCGAGGTTTGTAAGGACAGTTTGTTCCTTTATTGGACTGGCTACCAGAAAAAATGACCTTTCTAACACCTGCAGATTATACTGATGCTCACTCAGCTTCTCCATGGAATAAAGAGGTAAAGGAGTAACACCTGAAAAGCAGTAATCATGAACATATTATTTCTTGAAAGGAATAATTTATCTTCAGCCAATAAAAATACTATTTTCTTGAAGAATTCAATCTTCTAGCCATGAAATATTCTTTCCAGTTATCTGATATATCTGACTATGGTACAGACAAAAGGCAAATCACCAGCCCAATAACTCAGTGAGCTGGATCCCTACAAACAGCACTATCTTATTTAAAAGAAGGGAGAAATGCCAGATTCCCAGACTTTCCTTAGGGACATCATCCAGGAGAATTATAGCAGTACAACTACATTGTTGCTGCTATACTGGTTGGTATAACTCCCCTGTGAACTCTGTTTCAACATTACCATTGCCTTAATATGGCAATTTCTTTCCTCCAGTGTAATTATTTCTTTGGATGTGGTGTAATTATTTAAATTAAAAAAAAAATAAAAATAGAAATCACTGTTTGGAAAGGGTGTCCACGTGGGGAACTATCCCTTCATGGTTGTAGCAATGCAATTGCAGTTGTATGGCAGAAATATCAGTTAATTACAGCAAGTGTCTAAAGTTCTGTCATATAAACTTCTTTCTTTCAGATCCCAACTATGTAATAGCTACAACTAATATGTTTCTGATGGAATGGTTAATGGAAAGGGAACTAACCTGATGCAAATCTAAGACAAATAGAAATGAGAGTGAGCTCTTGACAAAAAAGGAAGTGTTAGTCATCGCAGAGGGGGATTCAGATCTAGATTAAGAAACCTAAAATTAGGAACATATGCTTTTAATTATCTAAACTCCCATTAGAAGAAGCTAATGTTTAATAAAAGCAGTTGGGAAACAACTCCAATGACCCAGTGACATGATTCAGTATCCAAAACAAGGCTCTTAGTGCTGTGCAAGGTGTTGTAGGATAGCCAAGATGCCTCCGTAGCTTTGGCACCTAGCCTACAGCAGGCGCTTGTCTGTCTTGCTAGAAGACAATATGGCCTCCAAAGCATACAAATGGCACTAGGAACATATGCAATCACATCCCATTGCAGATGTTGGTGATTTGTAATGTCAAACTGTGGAATGGGAGCATTCCCAGCTAACAGGCGCAGTGCAGTACTTCTAGGAGAATCAATTACCTTTAGAGTGGTAGCAATGAAGAATTACCTAATGCAGCTGGAATTACACCAGGTGTTTATATCTAGAAAAGGAAATCCAGTGTGCAATTAATCTGAAAACAAGAGCACATGTATACCTAATTTTGGGGTTGACATACCTCAAATTAAATTCCTGAAGCTTGGTGTCACCATAATAGAACTCTAAGCTCCATTGTATTGACCAGGTTATAAATCCAATTTCTTAAATACAGACCTCCAGCAACATTTGAAATGCCCAGGGATATCCTGTTGGACCTCTAGCTATTGATCCAGAGTGACATGGTTCTTTCATAGCTTCAGTTATAACTGCATGTGTATTTTGACTGTCTTGGGCAACTCAGAAGGTTCTGGAGGTTTTTATTTAGGCAACTGAATCAAACCATAGATTCTTCACTGTAATAGCCATTTAGATAACTGAGTAATACGTAGACACCTAAGGATCTTTGTGTTGTACTGAATCTAAGGTTCTAGTGTCAGAGCGAGCTATATTTTACTTTGTGAGTTGGACACTCAGTATTCAGAAAACTGCAAAGCTTCTAGAAATATAGGGATTATTTCAGAGTTGCTTTTCTGTATCTAATGGCCGGTGAAGAGTAGGTCTATGTTCTTCATATTTATCTATTCACAAAAAGCTACTGTGGATAACATCAATAGGCTCCCATTATTCTTGAAAGCAGGAAAATATAAAGCACAAATAAAGATTTAGCTATATGCTACTGCATGCAGTACTTTAGTTAGCAGAGAAATAAAGACAGATTTTGTAAGAGAAATATTTTTTTATGGGAGTTGAACAACTTTCTGGATCCGTACATATGATAATTTCCATGTAAATTTTAGTAAGCCTTAACAACAAACTTTTTTTCACACCAGCAAGTTAGTTCTTTGTTTCTAACATATCCTAGTGAAATGACTCAGCTGTGGTAGAAAGCTGTCACATAAGTGAAATATAAACCTGCAAATTATTCTTTGAAATAAAATTGTATTCGAACTATTTTATTTTAAATTGTGACAATTTAAATAACATTAAGAGTATCTTTAGATACTCTAGATATTTAGAGTAGGTGTACTGATTGATAACGATTCCTGTTATATGCTATGTCATGTTTTCCTATTTCTGTGTGAAATTGAAAGTAAAACAAAATCCTCAGAATTTAAAAATCTAGAAAACCGGTTGTAACTGCAGTTCAAATCGTAATTTGCTGATTTTCAGGGTTGACTCCCTGTTTACTAAATCAACTAGTACCAAAACTGACTAATCTGCAGTTGAATGTGGATTATTCTCTGAACAAGGTTTTTTATGTAAAACATTATATCTATTTTCCACTACAATACCATTTGCAACTGCCATAACGAATACAACAATGAACAAATTGGATTTCTTTTGGGGCCTGTGGTTTTGCTGCTCTGACATGAGGGCATGAAAACAATGTACCAACAGTTGCAGAGTGGTATTTGAAATAAAAATAAATATTCAAGATATTTTCCACCCTCTCCGCCACCTTTATGCTCCACATCTTTTTTGCAAAAGCCTATATACTAGACATTTTATAGACAAAAAGGCACAGGTCCATGTGCTCCATATACCCCTGTGTATCACTGTTTAAACACTCAGCTAAAAAGTAATACCCTAAATGAGAGTTATGAATTAATAGACCAGTGAAAAGCCTTTATTAAGCTTTAGGAAGAATTCATGACTTTGTTATCAGCACCTTAGCAAAATGTGAGTTAACATGTAAGGTTTGTCAAGATTTCCATTCAGTCCTATGTATTTTTTCCCCAGAAGCACCATAAAATATCTGCTTCTACTAATGCAAAAGTGGCACTTCTTTCATTAGAGATACATCTAGAGAACAAGTATTTGCAACATTTAAAGTAGCAATGCTACTATTTGAGAAGCAAATACTGACAGAATTATGGAGGAAATTTTGTCTCTATCTAATATATGACTTTGCTGCCTTCTAGCAGCTAGCATGGCTGTTGAGGGAACACTGTAGTCCACTGTCCATATTTGTAAATCCATTTAAGTTTTCATTATTTCATTTCTCTCGACATGTCAGGGTTTTTTAAAGAAAAAACCAACCAACCATATGGTACTTCATCCTCAAATGGTATGTGTTCCTCACCATGTGCAATGTAATAAGTTCATAACACTTATTGTTTCTAAGAGTCGCATGACTAATCCACCATGCACACACGAATGGACATTTAAATTCAAATGCTTTAATGGTTTCAGAAAACCCAAATAATTTTTGGGTATTATGGGAACATTCACTGCTCATTGCTGACAAGAAATGAGACACAAAATTCCATTTGTTAGAATAAATGTTTCCCAGAATCAGGGATAACAAGATCATGAAGCTAACACTTAACTGTGCCTTCTTCTTTCATTGTACTGCTTTGCTTACTCTTATTTTATGTGTTAGAAAAATACAGATTTTATGGATATCATCATAGATATCCATAAAATAGATATAGATATATTTGTATATTTTTTTTCAGAAATCTTGGAGGGAGAAATTAATAGTAACAACATAAATGCTCCAAGAACTCAGCAAAACACTCTTAGAATGCTCAGGAGAGTTAAATAAAAGAGAATGCAAGTAATGTGAAGTCCACCTTATCTTATAATTGAAATGTACTGCAAATATTTCAGCTGTTGTGCAGACCTGGATAGGTAAAGTTTCTGCTAACTAATAATTAACATATATCTTAGAAGGAATTTCATTACCTTCCCTCAAACTAGGCACCTAAACTTTGGGAGGAGGTAAATACATAGTGGAGATACCTTTAGTAAAGTTTAACAAAGAAATTATTGTCAGCAAGGTATCAGACCATTTCTTTCTTTAATTGCATTGGCACAGAAGCTGGTTAAAAGCAAACTGAACATAGAGGAAGATTTCCACTTGTCTTTATGGTCTTCTGATTTGAAATGACATAACGAGAACTGTTTAAATAAGTGCAGTGCAGTGCAGATACTCTAAAAAACTGACATCAGTCAGATGAAAACTGAGCTTATTGTTCCTTAGCATTCTCTTGTTAAGATCAATCTACAACTGGATATAATTTTCATAACCCATTTGAGCAGCAAGGTCTTTTTATTCTTTTGTTCATGGTAGCTTTCTTTCCTTCTTCTTTTTATTGTTGCTGTTTTGTTGGTTTTGTTTGATTTGGGTGAGTTTGTTTCCCTCTTGGCAAACTGATAGTATCTTTGAACTTGTATTAAAAGAAGATGTAACTTTAACTGGATATGGAATTTGTTTGACTATATAGTCTCAGAAAACAGTACTGGTTCTTACAATTAATTGCAGATTTCTTAATCTACCCTGGGAAAACAAAGTCACATGTGTGTATGTTGGGGATACAGATTCTGAATGTATATGCTTAGAAATAATGTTAACAACAACAACAACAAAGGAAATTAAGATGTTTTAAATGGAGTGGGAATATTTATGCGCTATGTTGGTAGGTCTGCCAAATAGATGGTGAAGGCAATGTTCCAGAATTCATTGAAAAGAGAGGAGAAAAACCCAATTATTAGAATCCTTATTTCAAGAATGTTTATGGCCTCATTGTTCTCTATAATGGATTAAAACTAAAGATGAAAATCTTGGATATAGTACAGAATTTCTGACTTTAAAAGGAAGATATACTTATTCACACTTGATCTGTAACCAGTAAAAATGTTCCCAATTATATGTTCTAGTTTTAACTAATGAGATTAAATAGTTCATCATTTGAACACTAGTTTAGCTATTCTCTTAATTATTTTCCTGATTTATCATATTTGTAAGTCAGAGGTTGCATTTTTTTTTTAAGGGATTTTCCTGAAAGGGTGAAACAAGCAAACATTTATCACTGACAACTATCTGATGCCAACCACAGAAAAAGGTTTACAAACATTTTTTCAAGTCTCTCTTCTTTCCTAAAGCTCCTCAGACTGAATGGACTACTGAAAGGCACTCATTCAGTGAGGTGGTAGCCTGGAAGAAAGGAGCCAGGATCTAGATCTAGCTGTGAAAAATAATTACCTGAGACCAGGCAACCTGCTGTTTGCATGTGTGTTTAGCTGTTAGAAAGTTATTACACCCATATTGGTTGTCACTAGATAACACAATGTTCCCAGTGTGCCAGGGTATTGTATTAGCAACCCACAGGGGCCATCCATTATCAATTGCCTAAAGAAAGAGGCCAGAGGTAGGGCAGGAAGCACAGCTCCTTTGTGGGACATCAGGCAAGAAGAGATAGTCTCAATTTACCAGCACCAACATAAAAAGGTCTCATCTCCTGTTAGGCTTTTATAGATATCTATTTTATGAACTTATACATATGGTCATAATGCTTGAAAGACACGCTTTCTCAGTGAAGATATTACCTTATTGTGTTCACTCCTCTTTGATTATTCTTTGAATTCCTTTCTATCTTCTTCATCCAAATGAAACATTAAGGAAAGTCCCTTCTTTCCAAAGAAAACAATTGCACCCAACTTTGTTCAACGTGAGGAATACTGGGTAAGGTTATAATTTTTCAAGTACTCATGTATTTAATTAGGTTTATGATAAACAGTACTGAAGTTATTGTAACCACTTGCACATACAAAGGAAAATGTATGGGTGCGCAGTTACAGAGTTGGGAACAGTTTTATTTGAGTCTGTATTGTGTATTAAGAGAGACTGCTGATAATTTTAGTTAAAAAACCCTTACATTTACACTAATGGAAACAAATTGAAAGGTGCTTGTAAGATTAGAAATGCACAATATCATATCATATCAGAGTGCAGGATGAAGAACTGATATAAGCAAAAAATGAAGAAAAAGGGATGAAACAAGAAACAGGAAAAAAATAGCAATTACTGTGAATTAAATACACTCTAGGGAGAAAAGGATTTTGCAACCTGGTAGGTACAGGCATAGGTCAGACAAACTCTAGGAAAAATATCTGGGAAAAATCTGAAGAGTTGTCAATAAATGGAAATAAAATAAAAATGTGTACTAGAAAATAATATAATAAATCTTTTGCTTTCTACACTTTAGTTGGAGAAAACCCATATTTAAAGCTAATGACAATCTATTCTGCATCCTTTTTTTCTTATGTCTGCATTCCTTTCAGCATGTTATGTTCAGTATTTTTTAAAATACATGAAAAAAATAACTCATGTGCATCTGATTGTTCATATAATGTGTAATTGTGATCTTCCACACATTTTTTGTGTGTGAATGGGATACTGATTTCATGCTGTTTCTTAACTTGCTTTGAAGACTTCCTGAAACAAGACAGAATGAATCAGACAATTAAAGCACCTGGTCTTCATTGTTGGCTGTGAACAACTCTTTCTGCTGGAAATATTTGTTTAAAAAATGACACCACCACACCACTAGAAGGTATCACAGTTGTAAAGGGAATAATAGATTGCTGGAATAAAATTAGTAGCACATTTTTTAAAAAGAATGTGTGAAAGCTGTGTTCATTCCATTTGGCCAGAGCAGAAAATTAATATTAAAAAAAAAAAAAAAATTGTAACAATTTAGCTGGTTGAAGTATTTTCTAAAATACTGGTTGAACAAACGTGTATAAGGATTTCCACAGTAAGTAAAACTTCAGTGTTAAAAAAGAAAGCAAAAAGATTTTAAATGTAAGTAAAGTTTGTTTTCTTGAAGTACAACTCAAAAAAAACCCCAAAAAAACAAAGCAACCAAAAACCTCAGAGACCAAAGGTATTCATCCATCTCATGTTACACCTGGCATCTGTTTGATAACTTTTTCTGCCAGACTTATTCATTTCCCCAGTACATTGCTAAATATTGAATTAAGGCATAACTGAATCCTTGCCTATCAGTTAATTTCCCATGGTGCAAGCTACTATGGACTCGTCTCTGGGGTACGAGTCCACGTGCAGGAATTATAAGGCGTTCCATGGCAGCAGTAACCAAGTGACCTGTAACAACACATATGTTGCTCCCACATGTTTCCGAAATACTTTGTCCAGCTGTCTCAATGCATACATTATGCTGGGAGACAGCTGGCCAGCCTTCAGAGAGCCAAGCTGAGGCACATAGCTGCTCTCTTCTGACCCTTTATATACATTGTGCTACCCTGAAAAACACACCTTGGCCCTCAGCTTGTCATTAAGTGAAGTCCTGGATGGATAGGCTTTTCCCTCCATGCAGAGAGAAGAGCAGAGGGACTTCTTATGTTAAAGTATTGTTAGCTGCATGGCAGAATGGACTGGAAAACGTCTGCTGTTCAGAAAAGGATGAACTCTATTCCCACTGTGAATGTCAGAAAAAAATTAAGTAACTAAGAATTGATCTGGTGATAGAATTTAGTGATTGGGTCTAAAAGTTGGAAACTGAACCTGTTAAATTCTGTTTTCACCTCTACCATTCATTTAAGCTTGGCAATTGGCTGAGTCACGTAATTTAAATGACCTTTGAAACATCAAACAAACTGTGAAAACTGACGTTACTCACCTTTGCAAGATGTTGTAGAAACTCTTTTTCTGCACTTAATCTAGGTAGGGATCATTTCAGATTATTAATTCTGTTAATGTGTATAGCAGATTGTTCATAACAATCTGTCTTTGCTGCAGAGGAGAAGGCATCATTCACCCCTTTTTGCAGAACAAAATGATAAGAGGCTTTCCTGATTGGTTTGTGAGTAGGTCAGTCTGCAATTGGTGGATCAGCTCAGCTTTGAATCTTTCCCCTTTTCTACAGTACCACGTGCCTTCAGCGTCAACGCCTCTCACACAGCTATTCCACTTATACTTTCCCATTTGTTTAAACATAACATTTTTAAACCATTTATTCTATTCATTGATGATAATATTGAATACATTTATATTGGCTTCACTTTATATCTTGCCATTTTTGCCAGGTGAAATCACCTGCCTAAAGTAATCTCTAAACATTTACTATGGACTGTATTTACATTCTGTCACCAATGCTCTGGAGAGAATATAAAATGCAGTGCTAGAGATTCAAATTTCAAGGGTGATAACATACAGTATTCAGTGTTATTGCTTATAACTTACTCCAGATAGGCAAGAAGATATTGCTAGACTTTTATACATGGCTTAACTGCTGACATAATATGTCTCATACATATATCTTACAAAATAATAGTGGATAAAATAAGCATTTATAAAAATAACTATCATTGTAATCATACTTCAAACAAGGACTGTCCACAGCAGACTCAAAATACCACTGACTCTTGTTATGTTTATATTTATATATGGGGTAGTTTACTGCAGTACTTTTTCAGATTGGAAAGTATTTGAATACAAATACGAAATGCTCTCTGCAAAAAGTTGAATCAGTACACAGGAAAGTTAATTCATTAAGCGTAAAGCATTTCAGAATTTTGCTGAGGGTGCAACACTAAGTAGCTCAGTATTTATTATTCAGCCACATGCTGCGACTTCAAGTGTATTATTAACTTTTTACCCTTTCATTGTACTACAGACTTGCTTCATGAAAAGATGCACATCTGCATATTCTAATTACAGTCAAGTGCAAAGCTTACTGAAATCACTGTCTTCTGATTGATTTCTACTGATGCTGGATCAGGCCCATCTGTGGCTGGATTTATTTTCTAGATGGATTTTAGAAATGTGCTAAATGTATAAAATCAACATTTTCTTTGATACAAAGGGCTATAATTACAACTTGAGGATGGTAACAGTCTACAGTCTATTTCCATGGGAGCTGAAGCATATTATCCCCTGTGGGTTGCAGGTGCTGCCCATTCTGCAAAAAAAAAAAAAAANTCAAAATCCAGATGCTTGTAACATTTTAAAACTCGCTTTTAGCAGTCTTCCTTTTTCTTTGAAGTTTGTTTCTAAGCCTTTGTGAGGTTATATTTCTGAATTTGGTTAAAAGAACATGAAAGCTAAAGTGGATCAGAGCAGAGAAATAGAATAGCTGTGCTGATGTAAGGAACATATGTCTCTAAAAGAAATCTGAGCACTATATTCTCTATATAGTAAATAAAAAAATATATATGCATATTTAAATTTGTATTTTTGTAAGCATCATTTGATTATGACTTCTGGCTCTGGACTGTAATCCAGAAACACGCTGGAATATAGTTATTCATTCAGGCTATATTGTTGGTAGCAGTGAAGCTGATAATAAATAGTGGGGTTTAAGACGGTAAATGATGATTTCAAAACTTTTCATAAGTTAAGTCACAGCTATTGTGCTATATTAGGAAAGTGCACACAATGTTTATTTTAGCTGAACTTAGAGTTAGATGTCCTTGATTTTGTTTTCTTATTCAGTTCCACTTCAAATATCTGAAGATGACAGAAATTGGATATGTGGACACTAAAATTCTGAAGTAAACTTCAAATTCAAAATCAGGGAGGCAAATGAAGGGACGAATGGGCAGGTCTGAAACACACTTATTTTCTACATATTGTTGTATTATGGGAGAGCAAATTTATCATATCACAGAATCAGAACATTTTTGCACTATAATAACATTTGGGACTTTAAACAAACTAACCCTGCAGCGTGGGCCTGGGTGGTGACCAACATGAACTGTGCAATAATTTCTAGCACTGGTATGGAAAAAAATAAGTACAAAGAACAGTACAGGAGGCAGATGACTTCATATTAGAGACTTCTACAGATAGAGAACAAGAAAAGCTGTTTGTTAGTCTCTCATGTGTTGAAGGTTACTGCATTAACCCTAGAGTGTTGGACACATTTTTACTGAGAACTGAAAGAACAAAACCTGTTAACAAGGCTAAAATAGCTGGTCAGGGCAGGCCCCGGCATTAGGAGTGGTGAGAGGAGTGATAAGGAGCAGTTAACAGGAGCAGGGCAGCTTAAATTGGGTCTTCTATCTGTGAAGATTTGACAGCCCCAAAGTGTGAGTGAGGTATTATCATAGGAAGGGGGAAGGAACCAGCTGTCTTAGCAGTTGCCTCATCAAAGAAGACTGTGAAATGGCATAAGTGATGCATGAGAATTAGGTATTGTATCCTGCTCTGCTTGTGGCTTTGTTATGGCTTCTTTTCTTTTTTCTTTTCTTTTCTTTTCTTTTCTTTTCTTTTCTTTTCTTTTCTTTTCTCTTTTTCTTAAAATTGTTTATAAAGCAAATGGATTTAAAAATAGAAAATTACCTCACTAAGAAGAGCTTATATATTAGAATTTTTTCTAGGTTTATGGAAATTCCAATTTTTTTTGGTACCAGTTTTACATTTTAATATAGCCAATATTGCTACCAGTCAGGAAGCAGTGTTTTTTCTGGTTAAGTAAACTGGAAATAAGTGGTATGAAATAGCTATAATCTACTACACTTCCAAATTTATGGTTATAAAATAGTATATATTATATAAAGATATACAAAAATATTATTATAGGGGTTTTATTATAAATAATGTATTATCATATATTTCAAGACAATAAGCTACAACTCAGGAATGATATTTTTTTTATTTCTTGTGCAGATCAATGAAATATAGAAATCACAAGTCTGGAAAAAATACAGAAGACATGTTGGTTTTAACCTAAACTAATTGCTGTAAAAAGAAAGGGCTTATTTTGTTTAATCTGGCATTATGTTTTTTATATGTATGTGGTTACAGATTGGCCTAACTGTTTCTCTCAATTAATCATTTCCTTCACTTTTCTCATATTTTTTTTGTCACTCAGCTTAAAAAAATTAAGACTATTAAATGACACTCCTCATTGCAGTGTACCGTATACTTGACCAGTCTTGTACTACTCTCTGAACTTGCTTTTGTGGAAAAATATCCTCCCCCAGCCTCTTGTTCTTGTGGGTGACCCTGAGTGACATATCTTGATGTAGACTCATCAATTTATGTAGAGACAATAGAATTCATTCTCTCTGCAGTCTTGACCTTTACTCTTTCTAAAGCAACTTTATGCTTTGTTTGCTTTTTAACCACAGATCACGCAAAACTGAGGTACACAGAAATAAAATTGTATCCATTTCACTTTTGAATGACATCATGACAGAGTGTGATGTAAAGAGGTATTAGCCACCACAGATATTAAAGAAAGTACCATAGATGTTTGATACTGCCATAAAGGTTTTATGCCTTTACAAAAAGTAAAACCCAGATCACAAGAAGTATTTCTGCTGTCTTTAAGTGAGAGATATCCTTTAATATTAACCTTTGGGACAATACTGCACTAGCAGTAGCAAATAGACTAAGCTATCAAATAAAATAAAAGAAATCCTTCCAGAGAAAGAACATATGCAGTAAATTAAGCTTTATGTTCTACTTGAAGACCATTCACAGGATTATTATAACTTTCTCAAGAATGCCTTTTATTCTCATTTCACTGAATGACACTGTAAGTTTTAAATGCAAAGATTTTTCTAAAAATAGGGGAAGAAACCCAGTAATTGGAAAATTTTAAACATATCCCTGGGAAAAAAAAAATCAAAAACAAAACAACCAATCAAACAATAAAAAACACCAAAACACCCCAACCAAAAACAACAAAAAAAACCCCATAAAATAGTGCACTCAATAAAACTTTAAGTTAGAATTTCTGTGGAAGAAATAAATTATATGAACAGACTCTATCTTCAGTGACATGTAGTGCTTAATTATGGAGGAAGATTGTTTCTCAGAAAAAGTATCTCCACTTTAGCAATTGCGTTCAGAGATATTATTTTGGAAAGATCTGAGTACTAAAGTAACTGGCAATAATGTCACTAAAATGTTGAATTGTGAACTTTAGCTATAGCATGGGGGATTTTAAACCACAGAAAAAAGACACAGATAAGACCTGTCAGATGATTTAGTGCACTCTCTGCCAGGATGTATTATTTCAAATGACAATTTTTATAATATTTTTTCCCCCATCAGTGATGAATGACCAAAACACCCTGGGGCACTTCTACTTGTACATTTTACACAGCCTAAAGCACTGTCTTGAAATTCACCTTTTATTTTACATTTTACATTTTTCAGTTCGTAGTTTTAATATTTTAGTCCAAACCACCAAGTGGGCTATGACTCTTAGTGTTTCCTCTCTTTGCTTTTCCCATATCCACTTGACAGTCATGTTCTAGCTTTATCGTCTCTTCATTTAGCTCATATTTTTTCTTGTATCATTACAGCTGTAGCCAACGAGATTTTGTTGTCAGCATCATTTACATCAGAGATTCATGCTTGCTGTAATAAGGAAAAAAAATTAAAAAAAAAAAAAATACAAAAGAATGGCCTAGCATGCCTTAAATAATGTCCTATCATTCCCTCTGGCAAGTCTACTCTGTTGTTCAGAACACTGAAATTAAGGACTTGAATTATTGCAATGCTGCAAAGCATGGCTATTTTATAAGCTCACTAGGCCTGTCAATTATATATATTCTAGATATACACCATCCCTAGAGGTGTTCAAGGCCAGGCTGGATGGGGCTTTGAGCAACCTGGTCTAGTGGGAGGTGTCCCTGCCCATGGCAGTGGGGTTAGAACTCGATGTTCTTTAAGGCCCCTTCCAACTCTAACCATTCCATGATTCTATGTACATTCTCTCATTAACAAAAAATATTTTTGTGTTATTGTGTTAACATAGTGTTCTTCATGTCTAGCAGTTACACTTATTACCTTTAAGAAATAAAGCCAAGTTTGGATTGCAAAAGCTAAAGTGCAGAGTTACACCTAAAATTAGTATTCAAACACCAGAAAGTCCTGTCTTGATGAGTGATTAAAGAATAGATTCCTGCAGTGAAATTTAATAAAGAGTTGCTTGAGTTCAAAATGGAAAAGTGTAATATTTCATTGGTCTGGATGACAACATATAATATTCAAAGTTTTCAAACTCAATATGGTCCTCTAATTCAATACAGATGCTTGTAACAAGTCACAAAGTGCCTGAGTGACACAATTAACATTTTGCTGGTTAGCTAAAAATCTTAATAATTGCTTCACTTATTCATCATTGGCTGATGAATACAGAAAATATTCCTGATTTAAACTTGACCTTTCCTTTCAGTCATCAGTCATTTGTATTGCATAGCCAAGAGTATTACTAATATGCCTTTCTCTTTGGATATAAGGGTGCAAAGTTAAGCTATAAGATACTCATTAAGACTGTTTATTTCTTTAAATATGCATTAACTGATGAAGTGTCACACGCATTACTTTTGTAGCATATGCTGCAGTGACTGAGAAAACACTTAAGTCTATCACTTCTCAGAAAACCAGAAACAGAAAGATTCAGATCCCCTAGATTCCATCTGTGTTGGGACTTAAACAGAATGAAAGTGCTGAAAACATATAATGTACACTTTGTACTTCTAGTGGTACCTAAGGGCTGGTATTCTCATTTTGACACGGGATTCTATTTCCCCCTGACAAAGGCACAACCACTGCATGGGACAAGTCTTCGGTGTAGTTCCAGTTATTAATTCTTTGGCAGACTCGGTTTCTGAGGCAGGAAAAAAGACCTGGACTCTCCTCCTCCCAGTGGGGAGTCATAGAACTGTTCTTTTCTCTGCTTGCTCTTTCTCTGTCCACAACAATATTGACTTTTCAACAACGGTCAATGATATTGATCAACAGCTGTGAGCAGGAGGTATTGGCATTTTTACACCTGGACCAGAACAACTGCCTCTGGATGCGGGTGGGAGTACCTTTCCAGCTTCTCAAACTGCAACAGTATAGAAAAAATCTTCCGAGTTCCAGAATGCATATGTTGGCACTACCATCTACAGCTGATCTGGATATATCTCTGTTCACGCTTAAGAGAAGGCCTCAGAGTAATTCTGAATTAAGAAGGTAATCCAAGTTATAAAGAGGTCAGATCTGTTACTTCTTTTTTCTTTTTAATTTTTTTTTTTTGGTTGCCTAATTATAACTGAGTTGGTATTCAGCTGAATTCTTACTGAGAACCTTAAACCCAGAAAGCAGCCAAGAAACAGAAATAAGACTCTTAAATCACTCTGAACAGCCAGAAAACAGAAGAGAGATCCATACTGAATAAATTTTATGCCCAGATTAATCCAGCTGAAATGAGGTAATTATTCTGGACATCTAAAATAGGCTACCTGAATTTGAATTTTTTTCTTTATTAAACAGGTGTCTTCAATGTGTCTTACTAATGTCCTTATAAAATTAATATATGAATTTGCAGTCTACATAAAAGTAGAATTTTAATCTCATATCCTTACTGATAAATTGAGTCTAAATAAGTGTACTTTTAATGTATTGTGGGAATATGGTAGAAAATTTCTTGACAGCAATACTAAACATTAAAGTTCAGGAGAGAACTGAAGAAAGATCTCCTTTAATGAGTCTATAGATACAAAAATAGCATGGAATATTACCCCATCTGAATTACCCAAACAGATTTAAATTGCCCAATTTAAAACTTGTCCAGAAGCCAAGTTTAACATCTCATGTACTCTTGCAAGCAGTGCAATGAGATTTCTTAATGATCAAAGTTGCCTGGCTTTGTTTTAATGACTTATTCATAGTATGTCATGCCCCAACACCATTTTAGGTCACAGACACAGTGTCAGTTGACAAGAAAGGCTTCAACTGCTAAATTGCTCATGCTACTTCCTCATCATTTAGAGATTCTTTCAAGAAATTCACCAGCCTAAGAAATATTTGGCTTGAAATTATATAATTATGATAAATGATCTGTTTAGAAACCTCATGTCTCGTCAATTCACATTACCTACTCCATTCTATACAATGGTGCAGTCAAACAGATTACTTGCAGTAAATATATATATATATACACATATGTATGCATATGTATCAGCAGAAGATATCCTCTTCATCCTTCAACTATTCTCCATAATTACCTCTTTCATACCAGGTTCTTCTGAATTAATAGGAAGTTATGACTTACATTTCTGTAATTATGCAGCATAAGGACTTACATTTAGAAGCAACTCTGTCAAACATGTCATTGTTTGTGTTTGACTGGTAACCTGACATTTTACCTTTAAAGGAAGCCAGATAACTCACATGATTGGATAAACCTACAAGTTTTGATAATATAATGAGTACTGTCCAGTGTGAGGTATCAGCAATAGCACTTCTGCTATAGTTGAATGTGAATACATGTTTAGCAACTTGTAGCTGGTAAAGTGTCAATGGCTTGTGAAATGATGGTTCTTTTCAATCAGGTCTCTGGTGTCATCTACTGCCTGTCATTAGTTTAACTTAATTTCAAAGGAATATGATTTGCAGTGAAGACTGTATAGGAGATTACAAAAGACTGAAAATAATATTTTGTTTTCCTTTAGACAATTCTGCTTCATACAGTGAAATTGAGAAGAATCTATATTGATTTTAGCATAAATTAGAATGACTTCTTTTATTTTCAATCTGGAGTGTCCAGTGGAGACAGCTTACTTTCATGATCCCTGGCAAATCAACAGCTACAGTTGGCCTAGAGGCAGTTGAAGTAGTATTTGTGTGGAGAGTTAACAAGCCACAGGGGACCTGGAACATGAGCAAAGGCAGAACCATCACAACAAGCCCATGTTTTCTTACAGCTTGCTTGCTGTTGTAAGGTCAGAGGCTGTAAAGCTGTGGTTAGTGGGAGAAATTAGTCATGAAAACAGCATAACCCAGTGGGGATTTATGATACATGAATCAAGTCCAATTTTTGTTTGTTTAAAAGAAGCTGGCTTAAAAAAAAAAAAAAAATGAAAAAAAAAACCCAAACCCTCTTAATGGTATCCTAGTGGCATAAGCCCATGTTTGGGAAGGTTTCTATGAAATGCATCATGATAAATAATTTCACTTAGAGGACACAACAGTCCAAAAGTAAAAATAATACGGAGGAATTCAGTGCTTCAGATGTTCCATATCAGTCAGGAAAACAACCACACCTAGTACGAGAAACTATGTTGGCTTCTTCTGAAAGCCACTAACCTTTCTGCATGTAATTTTTTTCATGGGATGGTGTCCGCTGCAAATGGCAATGCAGAATTCATCTACAAAACTTAACAGATGTCGAAAGCTCAACCAGGATTTACAATCAGTAACAGTTTGGGGTATCTATGCACATGCACTGCTAATGGAATATCACTGAGGTACCTACACCAAGATGACTCACTGCCATTACCATCTACCTTAAACATGATTAAATCAAGAGGCCTCAACTGCTTATATTTTAAGAGGAGAAATGAAGACTTGGAAAACAAAAGTTGTTACCAAGCGACAGCCTGACACTAGTTCTGTGTCACAGGGAGATTCTTGGGGTGGAAATATTAACATAGCAAACACAGAAATAGAGCAACTGTCTCTGCCATTTTTACAACAGCTAGGAAACAATAGCTGGGCTGAAAATACCAGTTCAAAGCATGATAAGCAGCTGGTGCATTTAAAATTAAGATATTTCAAGACAGAAGAGAAAATGTCTGGAGAGATCATTTGGTAGGTTTCCAGCACAGTAGATTTGGTTCATATTTGCTCTCTGTAATAGTTTTGCACATTCAAGTAACTTTTTTGCTGCACAACTCATAAGATGAGCCACAGTCAGAGCTTTACTGAATGAAGATACACACTGTCCCAAAGAGAAACACCTGGGAGGAACTTTTGAAAGAACTGTTTAGTGTAATGAAAAGGTATATCGAAGGAGACATCAAAAATAGCTTCAAATAAATGAAGATTGGCCAGCAAAAGAACAGAAACCAGCTCTTCTCCACACTCACTGATGACAAGGTGAAAAAGCCGTCTATTTTATAATGGAAACATATTTAAATATTGGAATAATATACATTGGAAAGTTGTTGAAATTCTGTTAATGAAGTATTTAAGTGGACTAGAACAATGCCTTTTGGAATAGTTTTGCTAACATGAGACTAAGGTTAAATACAGACAGTATCAGGATATGTTATAACTTATCATAAACTTGTTAATTCTGCATTGAAGATGCAAGATCACATCCCGATCAATTATTTTATTTTCCTGAATTTCAGGTAAGAGCCATAGCATTGCAATGGGAAAACGTGTGTTCAAAGAATCCTCAGCTGCATAGGAGAAAGGTGTCATGCTGAGAAACTTTCTTTGCTATCAGCAAAGCTCCAAGTAACTGTGCCAAGGACTAGATTAAAGAGAAAAGAAATACATGTCAAGAAAGTTGTTCTTTGTCATTCTCACTGGAACTATTCAACACAGAGAAATATAAATCAGAAGGTCTAACTAGACCATGTTCACAGAGTCATTTCCTATAAATGAAAATGTATATATGTATTTATATTCATCTTGTATTGATATAAATTATTGAACATGGAACTACATACCAAAGGCTGGGAAACAGTAATATGCTCTAATAACACTGAGTTAAAAAGGGAAAATGACAAAATCCTTTTTTTTAATTCAGCTGTAAAGCCACCTATAATGTACAATAGGAAATACTTTTCCCACAAATTTTTGCGAGCTTGTGTCTTTGTTGTACAAATAATTCTAACTAGAGAAGATGATTGTGATAATTTCAAATATTTCTTTAACAATATTAAATAACTAACATACATTCATAATATTAGGAATATATGGATAACACAGGAGAATCACAGAGTATCAGGGATTGGAAGGGACCTTGAAAGATCACCTAGTCCAATCCCCCTGCTGGAGCAGGAAAACCTACATCGGGTCACACAGGAACGTGTCCAGGCGGGTTTTGAATGTCTCCAGAGAAGAAGACTCCACAACCTCTCTGGGCAGCCCCTTCCAGTGTTCCGTCCCCCTCACTGTGAAGAAGTTTTTCCTTATATTTAAGTGGAACCTCTTATGTTCCATCTTGCACCCATTGCCCCTTGTCCTATCATTGCCTGTCACTGAGAAGAGCCTGGCTCCATCCTCCTGACACTCACCGTTTACATATTTATAAACATTAATGTGGTCACCCCTCAGTCTCCTCTTCTCCAAGCTAAAGAGACCCAGCTCTCTCAAGCTCCCTCAGTCTTTCCTCATATGGGAGATGCTCCACTCCCTTCATCATCTTTGTAGCCCTGCCCTGGACTCTCTCAAGCAGTTCCCTGTGCTTCAGAACTGGACACAATATTCCAGACAGGGTCTCACCAGGGCAGAGTAGAGGGGAAGGAGGACCTCTCCCGACCTACTAACCACCCCTCTTCTCATACACTCTAAGATGCCATTGGCCTTCTTGGCCACAAGGGCACATTGGGGAAACCAGCTGTGGTGGGGCTGCTTAGCCATGTGCCACTTGGCACCCACGTTTTGAACGGCTGTGTGGAAAGCCAGCACCTGCCAAACGCTCTCAAACCAGGCGCTTGGCTTGGCTTGGGACCCATCAATGCATGTGCCCAGTCAAAGCCATACAGCGTTGCTTCTGCTCTCTGAACGAGGGATCAAACCTCATTAACCACCCCACTTGAAACTGATTCTGCTTTGCAATATAAATCTCAGCTCCTGGCCTCAACCCTCTCAATGAATAATTCCATCAAGGAAACTCTTCTTGCAGCACATTCACCATAAACAAAATACAAAGATTTTTTTTTTCTTCTGAAGGCATTACAATGATTTCTTTATAAATGTTAATATCCAGAAAAAGACTTAAAGGAATGGAAATAACAGAGGTCAGAGATCAAGGTTCTTAAGGGCATGAAACAAAGTGAACAAGAGAATACATAATTTTAGTATGTGCAAAAAAAAAGCAAATAAAATACAATGCAACTAAATGCCACAGATTTGGGGTTTTTTACAAGCTTAATAAAAGACTGAATTAAACTCTTGGTTAAAGGAACTTAAAAACCGGTTCTGGTTATTTTAAAATCAGAAATCCAGTGCACCATTTAACACTAAACACAAAATCCTTCTAGTATTCTGAACTTCCCATATTATTGCAAAAAGTATTCACCATCTACTTTTACAGCAATGCCGGGGGTTCCCCCAGCACCATATACCCACAGAATATTTTTCACTCTTGCAAATATGACTAATAATACCAATTTCCTTCTTTAATTCTAGGAAGTACTATAACTGTAAGGTAATTACCATGTGCTTAGCAACATTGATTTATTCCAATAGAGTAATAGAAGCTGTAATGGTTAAATATTTTTCATTTTGGTCTCTTAAAAGTGAAAGTCTCATGGGCATATCTGAGTTCATGATGTAAATTGAATAACTAAAGCAAATGATCTTAAATGCTTCAGATAAAGTACATTAGGCTTGCAGAGACTTATCAGTATTCATAATTCAGGGAATAGATTGTTAGACAGTTAATGAAAAGCTTCTTATCTTTATGCTGTATAGATTTACTAAAAGCCTAACAGAGATTGAATATGTCTAACTTCCAGCAATTTATTCAAGGAGCTTTACTATTCCTATTATGCAACACATTATAACATGCAGCTACAGTACACTGATATCCCTAAGCAGGTCAACAGAAGAGAAATTATGAGAAATAAAGCTCTTGTGAAATGTAGTGGAGCAAACAGAGTTCAAGTTCAGAAGAACTGAAGGAAGGAGCAGGCAGTAGTAATCTTAGATAAGTGACAGTGACACTACCACAGTCTCCAACTTCATTAAAAAACATTCTGTGGAACAAAGGAGAGATTTCAGTAAAGCTTCAGTGAATTTTTATGACTGTAATTCAGTTCCCAGGGCTGTACTTAAGGGTGTCACTACTTCCATTATAAACCTCAGTTTTAGGAGTTATAATGAATTTTTTTGCACGAAACTGTCATATACAAGCTCATCTTGGGAGTCTGTTCTTACAATTTTTGGGGGGTGAAATACGTTTTCACCATAAATCAAACACACATGTTATCTTAATCCCCTTCTTTTAAGTATACGGCTAATTTTGAGTACATTCTTGTTTGCAGTAAGGAAACATCTCAAAAGAAACTTGATAGTGGGGTAAGCCTGAGCATCTATTGTTTGGAAATCAGCCCTTACAAGAATGATGACACTGAGAAGTTAAATCCAGATAAATTATAAAAAGTTCAGACAGCAATTTTTATTCAAGATGGCCTATTTGCCAACATGAAGAAGATGTGTTATGTGTGCATTTCTTATCAGTGGATGAGCCCGCACAAAAAACATAAAAATCAAATGCCTGTGACTGCATTTGCTAAGTTTGTATCAGCAGCCTGAATACAAGTAGAGAAGGATGCTATAAAACCACTAGGTTGATTGGGTGATAAGTCTGTTATACAAAAGAGTAATCTTTTTATTTATCATCTTTTACTGAAAAATTAAACCTTGTACTACAGCCTTTCCCCACTGATTCTGTATTACACTGCCACTCTGGAAACCCTGCACTCTGAGAAGTCCTGCTAACTAGCCAACAGCAGCTGAGGTGGAGCTAAATGCTTAACCCAGGTAGGAAAAGTGCCTCCTCATTTCATGAGGGATACATCATCTTGTCACATGACCCAGCATATGGTGACAATTCGATTGTTAGAGTTTTCAAATGCTGAGTATGGCTTGCTCATTTCTACTGAAATTGATACTGCTTCTATCCATGACAATATTAAGATTCTTCAGTCTTGCTTTAATAGTTCTAGTTCTATTTGTGACAAATGCTGGGATTACAGCATCAATTTCTTCCTCTACTCTCCTTTTTGGTCCTCACCGCTGTTTAATTTGTTGGCAAATTTCAAACTTATTGTTAAATATGCTATTGATTCACCTACATACTCCGCAATGTCCTGTTAGATCTTTCTGAGCAATTCCACCTTCCATTTGAGGACATAACTCATCTTCCTTCAATACCTTCTTTTACAAAACTTATACAGACTATTTTGTCACTTTTATTTGGTGTGTATATGAAACTACTGCAGATGGTGCAATATAATTTAGACTGCAGTTCATCCATTGCATTAGTTATCACGTAATTCTTGCAAGACATTCTCCAAAATAATCTATTAAATTACCATCTATCTGGGCAATGCCGTGGGGCCTGAAAATTGGCTGAAGGAGCGGGTAGAGGTGTCCAGCAGACTCCTACAGGACGCACACCTCAGATCACTGATCATCCAAAACAGCCTGCTGTGTATTTTACTCATCAAATACCCATAAAATATTAAGCTAGTTTAAAATGGAATGTTTAATGACAATAAAGTGGAAACACATATTTATAAAAGCTGGAAATTTGTAGAGGGGGGGTGGAACACAAACTAGACAGGAATAAAATTACCTGAGGAAAACAAGTGTGAAAATTTAGTGCTTAATTTTCAGGGTGGTTAAATTGATCAAAACAAAAGTAAAGAACTAGTAATCAAAAGAGTAAAGGAGATAGCAAAGCTCACTTTGATATAAAATAATACTTTTCACAGAATATTATAAATAATTATCACCTACCCTTCTCATATATTTAGGCTAGCTCAGCTCAGTACACATTTCGATTTTATTATAGGGAACAATCTTTGGATTAAATATTTACTCAGCCATTTGGTTAAGAGCTCAAACTCATGCTTTTCACCACTGGGAGAAGTCTTAGCACTGCAGGGCTTGCTCTCTCATTCTCTCTCTGATGTACAACTTTTTGTTTTGGTTTTGTTTTTTTTGGTTCTTCCATTTCACAAAGAAATTATTGACATATATTTTGCCCCAAGATATACTTTATGGTCACTCACCTGTGCTATTTTCACAGATTAGAGAGATTCATGAGAAAAACTGCCGTAGCCGGTGCTTTTCCCTGCAAATTAGAAAAGTGCTGTCTCCTCCTTGTATTGCCCTCATCCTGGGAACCCCCTATTTGGTCTTACCTTCAACATAAATCATGAACAGAGTCCATAGTAACTTTCCAATGTACTCTGGTTGCAAAGATATAATACTTTTCTGTGATGCAGAGCACCAATCAGCTTCATTTTGAATTATAATTAATCAAGTATTCTTTATGTTGCATGACCTTATATCAGACCCTAATGAAACCTCTGTAGAGTTCAGGCTCATGTCCCTCAGGTTCAGGTGAACAGAGAAGCTGGACAGAAATTCAATATCCACTCATTCAGGTTAGTGAGTGGCACACAGGGAGGAGCTAGCTGCTCTTTTCAGTAGATTCTGAGACTTCAGTTTGTATATTGTATTCTTTTAGGTCAGTCCATTGGACACCTATGCTTTCTATTCTTCATTTCAATGGAAATGACTCCACATTTGTCAGTATTACATTTCCTTTGCCACCTGTCATTACCCCATTTATGAAACAAGTTCCTGAGTCCTTTGAAGCTTACTTGTTAAAGGCTCAGTACTCATCTGTTTCAGTCCCTCTCCTCCTCCTTTCATACTTGAACACGAAAGCTAAAAAATTAATCAAGATCAAAAGTTGTAAAGAACCAAAAAACCCAGTGTGCTCAACAGGACAGAACTTAAATTATTTTCCTCACCTAATAATAGTACCTCCTGAATAGATCCTTGTGTGTGCTCTTTTTTTAAGCAACTTTCTTACACCTTTTTCATTAAGGCAGAGCATTGTGACTTGTGGTTTCTATGTGAATAAGTGACAGGGTATCTGAAAGTTCAAATTAATTATCCAGTTCAGCACAACTGCTGCTACTCACTTTCTGAAACTTAATTGATGAATGGCTACAAATGGTTCTGGGGTGGGTCACAACAGGATTTATGCAGGCACACAGGTGGGGAGAGGCATGTGTTGCCTCCTGCGTACTGGCCTGCAGCAACTGTAATGTATGGTGTACTCAGAATAAGCTTTAAGGACAAACCCCATGGGGAAAAAAGGACCAAACTGGACTTCTGAGTAAAGTACTCCAGGACTTATCCTGGCAATACACTCATTTTTGAGAATGTGTCTTTATCAAATGCCTTTCTCATAGCTTCTTTATTTCCAGTATCTATTGTGAGTAAAGATAAGAAAACTGATAAAATTATACCTTTTTTTTATGAGTAAACAAAAAAGTAAAGATTTCATTTCTGTAAAAAAGTTAATTTGTCCTTGACACAAATAAAAAAATCTTTCTTAGATTTCCAAATAATGTACTGAAACCTGCTTGTGTTTTATCTGGAAGTAAAAGTGTAAGTTTACAGTACTTATTTATTTGTTTATTTTACTTCCAAGGCTATCAGCCTTCCTTAAAGTGTTACCATCAAGTTATAATACACGCTAATACCTACACTAATATTATTATGAGAAGTTAATTCAGTGTGAATACACTCTGCATCAGAATCTTACTGCTGTACATCAAGGGATAGCTTGAAGATTTAATGCCATAGAGTATCTAAGTGCCTTGTTGCATAAATGAAGTTAGCACACTTTGTCCACATGTTGCATTCCTCTGGTATTTGGCAGAGTTTCTGTTACTAAAATGCCTTCCAGATGCCATCATTGCTATTACAGATCTAATCCAAGTTTAGAATACCTAAACTGGAGGGAAAAAAAAAAAAATAATGCTGAAGAATCAATTCTTCAGGGATCGTGGTCGTCATTTGGGAACATTGTTTAAGACTGTCTTGTATTTATATTTACTGAGATATAAAGTCCAAGAAGAAAGAGACCTGCTTTATCAGGATTTTATGATGCTTTGCTATGTGTTTATACTCTTTTATGATTGAACAGTCCTCCTCGCTGAGAAACAGAGATTCTGTAATTCGGGTTTATTCAAATAACAGCAGTAAATAAAGTTTAAAAGTCACATTTCCTTATAATGGAAATGAAATAAGGAACAGGAGTTTTAATTTTTTTTCCCTCTAGATGATAAAACAAATGCAATATAGTTCAGAAACTATGTTATTTTCAGTCTTATTAGCTGAATTTACAGCTAAGTTATACCAACATGTTAGGCTGATAATGCAGTCGTATATCACAGTGGTGTTGTCAGATGACTATAAGACTGATGCTGACTATGAAAGAGATGAACATCCCCAGATGTATTTTTTCTCAAAGTCAAAGCAATACAATAAATATGCTATAATTCCAGACTTTTTAAAGGAACAACAGAAACATTTCATCCATGCAAGTTATACCATGAAAGTATATTACAATGTTTGTATACATTACTTGAGGCTATGCTTCTTGTATAAAATAGTAATTTTTTTTGTGAACAGGAGTTACTCTGAAAACATTCTCCTGTCCGTAAAGCACAATGAAGAACCAAAGTGATGTGTAAAAAAAGGAAAACTCTTTCATACATTGTATTGTAAAGCTAAATTTTAAGTCATAAAAGTGTTTTAAGAAGTTAACTCTTCTATTTCATTACTGTAATATGACATAGTTACCCTTCCTATGTGTGATCATAATAGTTACATGAAAGGTTACTTTCCCTTTTATTCGGCAGATAGGAAATTACTGCTTTTTGTCCTAACAGTAAAAGGCTGCAGACCACACAGATTCAGCTCTACCAGGCTGACTTGTGTCACACATGGTATAAACAAGCAGAATCTGTACGGAAATCTTAATATTTGAGCTGCTGTAAGTAAAGCAATGGATCAGATGGCGCCACTTAGCATTTTACATTAAACCAGGTAAACAAAAGGAGATATATGCTTTCAGTATTCTTATTTTGTCAAAAGGAGATTAGAGCTGCAAGAGCTGAAGAAAAACCAAACTGATGATACGTATCCATTTGTTTAATGAAAAGTACTTGAAATGTTTAGTATAGAAAGGGACCGGAAGCCTCTCATTTTGCTGCAGTTTGATTCACCCAAACATGATATCTATCCTTGTCTCATACTTTTCTATGATATAACACTGGTTAAATAATCCCTCCATAATACACTATGTTTCAGAGTTTAAAAGATATCCCATTTGATGATGAATCAACTGAAAACCAAGTGTGATTGTGCAAAAGTGACTTTCAGTTACATTGGAGAAATGAAGGCCATGTCTGGGTTGTTGGTCAAGGTTTAAATGGACTCATTGCTGACTAAAATACCATGGAAGGGAAGAGGGATGCATGCATCCCAAAAAACTTCCTACTCATGTTTCTAAACTCATGGAGATACTCTTAGAGGAAATCTGACCCATACTGTGCTAACAGAAAAACTAAAGAAAAAAAAAAACCAAACAAAAAAAGCAAACCCCAACCAAATATGAATAAAGTGATACAATGAATTACTTAGAATGTTCACTTGGTATTGGGAATATATCTTTGACTAATACAAGGAAAAATAAAAAAGAGCAGCTCTTTTTCAAGACTTTTTGGGAGAAATTTTATATACATATATATATATATGTACATACATTTAAGTTTCAATTTAAGTTTCATTAACTCTATTAAAATCCACAGATGGAATGTACCAAGTTTTGTAATTTTCTTCACATAGACAAAGACTATAGTGAGATTTATCTAGTCATCACTACTCTATTTTTATGTAGTTATCCATGTTTGTCTGCTCATGTTTTGTGCCTCTGTCTCAACTGCTGTTTTGCTGTTTGGTAAATGCAAGGGGAGACCACTTACAGTCAAAGCTGAATCTGGTTTCATTGCATGTTGTACAAGGAGTACCATTGTAGACATGTGAGTATGACAGGACTGAAGGAAGTGCCTAGAAGGACCGAATCACAATGTTTCTTGAACACTATAACACATAATGATAATTCATTATGGATCAGAGCTGCAAAGGTTTTAATACTGCTCTTACCCATGCCAGTGTTATCTTAGCTTTCATTAGCCCTGATTTTTTCACTGAGATCTGTAATTTTTCTTTTCAAAGGGCTATAGTGTTCATTTTGAAGGAAAACATACAATCACCAAAATTCACCTAATTTAAGATGGGATGAAACATTTTCACAGAGATATTACCTATTCTAACATATAAATTAGTGTTTAAAAGATATGTCCTACAGCTCATGAACCAGCTGAAGTATAACAGTTTCTGCTTTTAGAGTTTAATTTTTTCCAGCTGAACCCATTTGATACAGTATTTTTCAAAGCCTTGTATGGGGGCTGTATTCCATGTCATCCACGACTTGAAAGGATAAACTTAATCTTTTATTGTCTCAGCTAAGTATCAACAATGAACTACATCTGTGAATCCTGTATTTTATATAAGTTAGTATAAAATTTTAATAAACACTAGCTATTGATATATAAAAAATATATTAAACATTGGTGTTGGCAGATGAAGAAGCTGTACACTGAAGGCTGAACCATTCTCAGTATAAAAAGAAAATATTTTTCTGAAAATAAGGCAGAGAAAAAAAAAAAAATCTATTATAGTTGCCTAGGCACAAGAAGAGTCTTTTACTTGACTTCACTGTATCTACTGTAAAGAGATTGTTACCTGTGCCCAGGTCTAAATTGAAGTGGAAGAAGTTAAGCAAAAGTTAAAAGGTACATACTGGTTTCCCTTGTTAGGCAAGGCAGAGGATGGAATTGCATGTTGAAATAAAGCCCCAAGATGGGTCTGCCTATTTAAGTCAGAACCAGATCTCTTCTGGAACAGTAGAGGAGGAAGGAGGGCTTGCCTCACTTGCCTCAGCCATTGGTCCCTAGTCAGAATGACACATCTTTCTGATAGCTTGTTAGCTGGGAAACACAAAGAGAAAACCTCTCAATAAATGTGAAGTCCAGGGCTGAAGAAACATCAATTACCTTTTCCATGTCTCTCAAAACCCAGTAATAAGTTTTGGTGATGTTTGGGACTATTGAAAATGAAGTATTTCTTTGTCTTAGCATGACAATTTCTGAATAACTAGCAAACTAATTTTGTTTCTCTTTCTATGGTCAATCTAAAATCCGGTGATCTTAGCCAATTCCTCAAAGTTAAAGGGACTCCTCAATGCAGCCTTATGGACTAATGTAAGAGCTAATCATTTAGCACAGAGATGGTGATGGTAGTTTTGTTTTGTTTTTGTTTTTTTTAACTTGCATCACCTTTAACCTTCACAATATATGGCAGGGCACAGAGTACTGTATTGGGTAGTATATATATCTACATAATAAGTAGCACACCCAACCAGAATGAGGCCTTTAAAATTCCAGACTCACTGCATCAAAACGAAATAAAATAATGACAACAAAATCATCTAATACATAATGTGTTGGAAAATAATCAGTCATTAAACAGATAGAGATATTCTACTAGAATGCATAAGAGGAACAAAACATTTTTCACCAAGGAAATGTTTTGGCTATTTATTCCTGGAATTAAGTGATTTCCATATTATAAGGCTGAGGGGGAGGAGGGGGCAAAAAGCAAGGTGCAACACCTTTGTTTTTTTCTGCTCTCTGCAGAAGTTGTCTTTATTAAATTTTCAGTTTTAATAGAAAACTATTGTTTCACCCAAAGCTGGGCAGTACTGAACAGTCCTGTGTCCTTAGTTCACCCTTCAAAATCTGAACTCGTTGAACTCAAGTTCTCACACAGGCCTTTTGTCATCTTGTCATAATACCAAGTTTATATTTCCTGGCATAACTCTAAGCAATTCCTCTAAATGGTAATTCCACAATACTTAATTTTCCACATTAAATGAGTCATCAGTTACCACTTGAAATCAGTATCTTTAATCCTTTCACTATTTTGAATTTGCCAGCACTTGCTGACTGTTATCTTGAGGAGCTATGTACAACTCTTATTTCCTTTTCTGAAACCTGTAGTTGAAAGCTATGAACAGGCTTACTTATGTTTCAGTCACTAGTGGTCAGTCACTACAATGGGAAGCCTGGGTTTTGCAGGTGCTGGGCTGCGACAGACTTAGATGTCAGCAGATGTTGAAATTAATCTGGTTTTGAAAAGGATCAGTGAACCAGCCATCAAAATTATTGTGTCTAACTGTAGGCACTAACATTTGAAGTGTAATTGAAGACAATTAAAACTGGACACTAAAGATACATAACTAAGACAGAGGAGGTGATGAATATAGCAATCACAGCATTATCGACAGGGGGCATGAAAATGAGGAAAGTAACTTTTGGTCTAAGATATAAATTATAACCTAACATGTGTCACTGTGAAAGTCACGCATGTAGAGAGCCTGGGCTGGGTGAAAAGTGACAGTGAAAGGAATGCTGACAGGTTTCTGTCTGTAATTTAATTACTCCAAGATGTCCTTATGTGCATGTTATGTAATGTGGTTATAATGGGAGCAGGAAGAGATAGCAGAATTGTTTTATAGTTCGCAATTTTTGCAGATATTAGCTTTTCTGCCCATACATGAATGGATTCTAATTTTATTCTGTCTGTGATATAATATGATAATATAAATTATATTTATTATGCATGTAAAGTTACTTCATTATGCAAATGGGTAAACTGCTTGCAGCTCTGCTTTTAGATAGAGTTTTGGATATGATCAGAGGATTCATAGATAGAGTTTTGGATTTGATCAGAGGATTCATGGTGGACTGACATGTTTTTTTCTCATCCTCTGTCACATACGCATACACAAACACATGAGCAGTGTCTGAGTAGAGAGACCATGTGCACTGTATCTGTTTGAAGCTTCAAAAGTAATGATAAACAGAGGAGCAAACTCACACCAGTGAAGATCATACCTAAATTTGTATTCTTAATTGTATGCTGAATACAGTAGTACCAAAATACTGTTATTTCTTGATCAAAGTGAAAGCTAGTAAGTATGGAAACCCATGAAGTGTTTCTTCACTTCACCATTTTCTAATAAACTTTAAAAAAGCTTTATTGAGTCATTGAAGTTTTTTATTAGAGATGGAACAAAAGAATACAGGTATTTTTTCATACGAGTTTCCCATAGGTTTTATTAACTGAGTTGAATGAAATCAAAGGAATTATTTAGTAATAGTGATGACTATTTAAACTGAGAATGAAATGTAACCAGGCTACAGTTGGTTTTCAGAGCAACTGATCCTAATTGCTTCTGCCTTTTAGCTTCTGATGTAATGACAACAGTAATTTCTCCATACCAGCAAATAAATGGTAGTTCGGGTCCCTTCATAAAAAAGCGTGAGTTTAGGATAGTGCAACACCTTACTTTCAGCTATGAGAGCACAGTTATTCTGGGGCCAGGTGGATCCTGTTAATTCTAATGGGATGAAGAAAACACATCTTTCAAAAGCTGCAAAACAAAATATGGGAATAGCTAAGTATGGAGAAAAATTCTAAATAGCTATTTATAGTCTTAGATTCAAGGACTGCTGATGCTAATATGAACTTTTCCATTTAATTCCTATTTAACACATAAAACGCAGATGAAAAAAATTGATCTCTCTTCCCTTTAGAGATTTCTCTAACAATACCTAGGAATGCACTGTAATTTTAGCCTTCCTCAGGGCTTTCAGGTTCAATATACTGCAAGACAGGAGTTCCATAGATAAATATGTATACCAAGATTTAGAAGACAATACTTAATATCAAGGACTTTGTAAATCAGTGCTAAATGACTTCATCAATTGAACTGTTCTCCAAATACTTTTAAAAGCGTATTTAAAAAGCAAGCTAAATCCTACTGCCTATAAAATTGTCTGTAGTATCCTACTGTATTATAATTTCTGCTAATGGATGCTGTAGTATAAAATGCAAAAAAGTACAAAAGGCAATAGCTCTGAAGGCAGTCAGCCTGAAACTAGTTCCTAAAGATCTAGAAGACTGGCAATATTCTCAGACAGATGAAGAATAGAAAACCACAAGTAATAAGTGCATTCTTTCTACTTCTCTACATTCTACTTCTTCTCTGTTAGAGTTCCAGATTTGTGACAATGCTAATTTAAAAAGGAAAAAAAAAAGAAAGAAAAAGCTAATTGCCTTTAAAATATCGATATTAGATGCAGAAGGTAACGTTTGTCAAAATGTATAGGCACTCATAATCCAATTCTTTTTCTCTGTTAATTTCTTCTTTTTTGTCTTCTAAAGCAAAGGGTGAATGAAGCATGCATCTCAGAGAAAAATCTCATTCTTGGTATTATTCGTAAGTCATATACATGACACTGTAGTAAAGCAATGGAGCATGATTTGCTAGATGTTTGGAAAAAATGATGGATGGTCAGATTGATAGACAAGCAGTTTTGTTTTATTTTCTTTTGGTTTTCCATATTTAGCTAAGAAGACAGAAAGGAAAATAAAGACATACTTGAGTTATTTGCATTGGACCGATCTTCCTAAGAGATTAGTTTCACCCTATTCAAGTTAATAGAAGTCCAGACAATGACATTAGTGGGTTTAAGATCAAATTCTAGCAGCATTAGCATTTTTTTCTTGATCATATGTGCCTCTGGCTGGAAAAGGTATTTGATGAGTAAAGGTTGAGCTGAAAAAAAAAAAAAAATCCACAGCCAAAAAGCCCCTTTTCTATATTATGGTAACAGTTAAATTTGTTTAAAGGAGCACAAATTGTGTCTCATTATCTCTGTTTTACAGCCAAGGGGAAAAAAAAAAAAAAA